>PVKM010006110.1:0-45453 GCA_004027735.1 Carollia perspicillata | reverse complement strand
ATGCTTTACATACCTTGCAAGATCATATGTTTTGAGATTATATTTGTTGTAAATATGAAGATATAATATGCATGGGAATTTTAAAAATCTATCCATTAAGTTAAGGATTATGAGTGACCACAAGGGAGAGAAGTTAATGAGACTGGGGATGGTAACACAGGCAATTTCAAAAATATGTACAATATTTTATTACTAAACTTAAAAAGAAATCTATAGCAAATGCCATAAAAATTTATAATTGGAGAAAACTAGGCTGGGAATATGTGTATAGATGTTACTGTATTATTTACTATAATGTCATTTTGAAGTAGTTCTATTTTAAAAATCTGTATCTATCACATATCTTCTCATCTTCTCATTGTACTTTAAGAATCATTCCTGACTAAGATACATCTAGCCCATTGTAATGTATCATCCGTAATCAGTCCCAGCAGTATTTAGACTTGGTAAATGTACTTTAAGGTCTAGAGTAAATATTGTTTCTTTAAACCCTACCCTGTCCCACCATTCTAGTTAGGGTTCTCCTACTTTGTTCTGTGTTATCACCCAGGGCTCCCCGATCCTTGCAGGCATCATGGTGGATTATAATGTTATTGTTACTTATGTGTATTTCACCAAGTACATTGTAAATTCTTTGAGGAAGGAGCTGTACCCTTTATCTTTGTGTATCCAACTTCTGGGTGTATAGCAGCACATATTAGGGAATGAATGACTTTTAAATAAGTAAAGATCTATTTAAAGTTAAGAAAGACATGATTTACCAGAAGCCAAAATTGAGCAATGATATTACTAAGAAAGAAAAAAGAATTCTAATTTTCTCTCTTATATTCTGAACATAGAATTTTGTTGTCTCCGAAAGAAAGATCAACTCTCATTAAAAAAGCTAACCTTTATAAAAGGTTGGTTTTCCTGCTTAGATCATTTACCTGTGTGATAATGACCAACACTTCTTGAATATCCTGTAGCAATTATTTTGTGTGAAGAATTATTTGAAACACACAGAGTCTCATTTGTCTGCAACTTCAAACAGCAGAAAGCTGAACATTTTAATATGATTAATTTCCGATGTGATGCACTAAATAGCAGTCTGCAATAAAAACGTTTCCATAATATTGTGTTTTTACTGAACTGTATCTTTTTCTTTCTATTGAATTTATCAGGGTGAAACTGCTTAACAGGAAGTTATACAGGTTTCAGATTCACAATTCCACAGCACATCATCTGTACACTGTATTGTGTGTTCGTTAGCCCAAGTCAAGTCTCCTTCTATCACTATTTATGCCCCCATGTATTAAAATGTTGGCAATATTTCTCAAAATCAATTTAAGTTGCTCCACATTTTTCCTACAAGAAAAAAATCCTGCCCTGGCTGGTGTAGCTCAGTGGATTGAGTGCGGGCCTGTGAAGCAAAGAATCACGGTTCGATTCTCAGTCAGGGCACATGCCTGGGTTGCAGGCCAGTTCCCAGCAGGGGACACACAAGAGGCAACCATGCATTGATATTTCTCTCCCTAACCCTTCTCCTCTAAAGATAAATAAATATTAAAAAAAAGAAAAAAATCCTATGACTTAATGTATAATTAGCTAATGTAACTCTTTCATTGATAAAAAGACACCTTTTGTACTTGTGAAACTCAGAATTTATGTCTGTACTCTTAATTTATGACTCATAGAGTACCTAAGAAAGGGTCTTTGTCATTGTCACTAAAATTTTTGAGGTCAAATAACCTGGATTGAGAGTTCAATTGCTAGTTACTAACCCTCTGTGTGGCCTTTGGTGGGCCAGTTGTTGTAGCTTGTCAATTTCCTACTCACCATTTGGATGACATCACATTTTTGCATGGTTTTCTGGTGCAAACTTGTGGTGTTATTATCGCTTCATGAAGCTTAAAAAGTATATTGAAATGCCTTGTACCTACACAGATCTGATCATTATTCTATACTGTACAAAGATGAACATGTAAATATGTATGAGATTATTATTGCCTCAGGCCAGGGGCCTAGGGGCTATCACCTACAGTGAACACTGATTCTGTTTGTGCTATCCGTGCTGCTAATGGAAACGTGAAGAAGAGCCCCAGAAAAATGTAATATAAATACCCGTAATGACATTTTAGAAATGAATAGCAATACTAGTTTAAACGCCAATAATTTATTTTTAATTATTATTGAAGCTAAACAACGAACTAGTGATTTAACACAATACTTAATTAGTACTCATGTAAACAAAGCATCAATTCCATCTGTTGATCTATTTACAGTACATGAAATGGGTTATTTGTGAATGACTAGAGGTCAAATAATTCCTTTGAGAGAGTTAGCTGGTATGAAAAAATTACCTATTATTAAAACATTATCATTTCTATACAGACCTCTTGGCTCCACTATGCATTATGTTTTATAATGATGACAGTGTGTTCAATAGATCATTCACTTGGCACAATCCTTTTTGTAACTAAAATCATATAGTCGCAAAGAAATTGGCTTAGGTTAAATGGAAATCTTAATTAAAACCAACAAAATCAAAGGAGTCCATAGTGGGACAAAACTGATTGTGGCTCATTAGGACTGAAGCCTCATCAAAAGAATTGACTGGCTTTAAGTCATCGCCCAGCAAATTACACATTTTCAAATAGTTATTTCTTACCATGAATGTTGCTTTTAAATGATGCCTATCTGAAACCAAATATTGACTTTCAGGAGGCTTTTTTACATGATTTCAAACATCTAGGTAACTCAAATGACAAGAATTTTCTATTGAAATGTTGATACTTTTAATAATTGTTGTATCTAAAATAAAAGGTGGTTTGATGTTTCTAATAGGTGAGTAAGTGTTGGTTTCAATGTATTGATTTATAATTTTTAATATCTGTTATTTTTGACTGGCAGCCATTCACTAAAAAAATTTCTAATTGGTTATTCAAATAAAGTGGATTATTTTGTTATCTTCAAATTGTTTAGCATGTTTGTACATAGTATGCACATATATCAAGAGTGTATTTTTAAATAACTGAATAAGACAGAACTTATTCCAGTTTCTGTGAAATTGTTAATTAAATAAGGATAATTTTTCAAAAATAGAAAATGAAGCAGGAAGTATAGAAAACCACTAAGTAATAATAAAGAGGCCCTTTCATAAAAATTTGCTTTCTGAGAAAATTTCTGGAAACACTGGTAACAATGAAAATGAATGGAAGAAAGGAGAAAGAAAAACTTACCTCCTGCCCAGGAGAAAGGGAAGTTGGAGGGCAGAAAGTGGTGATGGGGGTGAGGTAACACAGTCCAGGGGCAAGGATACAAAAGCCAGAAAGAAACGTTGGAGTAAATAAAAAATGAAAAGAAATTTAAAGGATCTCAAAGCCAGTGAGTGAGACAATAGAAGGGCAAGCTTATCTTACAACAAAAATGAGACCACAAAAGCAAGCCAACAAATAATTAGATAGGTTCTTCATTTTTATAAGGATAACTTTTTAAGGGCATAAAATAAAGTTTAAAATAGGGAAACTTTAAAGAGACTAATACTGAAATTTATTTATTTATCTATAAATTCCACATGCTTACTTTGTTCAAGCATATGGAAGACTTTGAATGAAAAGATAAAAAGATGTTTGCTCAAGAAACAATTACAATAGCTTAGTTTCTTCCTGAAAGAATGTACAATGTCCTGTGTGAGTAAAGGGCAGAAAGATGGCTTAGGTTGCTGAGGAGAAAATGGATAATTTATTCTGGGACTGGGAAGTTAAACAAGCATTTATAAAATAGGATGCTATTAATCTGATCAGTGGGGACAGACTTAGTAGTGCAGAACCATCACGTGCATAATGAGGTTAGTAAATAGAGACACAAGCAAGCCCCAGGTCAGTAACGGTCTTATGTGCCTGTGAAGAAATTCTAGACTTTAGGCTAAAGCTGAGGGGAAGCAGCTGGGTAATTTTGAGTCAGAGTGACTTAATCAAAGTTGCTATAAAAAGATGACTTGATGAAAGTACAAAGGAAGAATGAGATATGGAAATATTAAATGTGGGAACATTATTAAAAAGATAATTGAAACTTTACAGGTGAGAAATTATAAAAGCCTTGACTGGGGCAATGGTAATGGACTCAGAAAAGTGGAGATAAATATTTAAGGACTTACTGACTCTGATTCCTCTATATTTGTAGGTGTCAGGTATACCCAAGATCCCTTCATCCCAAATACATCCAAATGACGTTGCCCATGTACTCTGGTCTCCCGGATAATTGTTATCTCCTGTGTGACTTATAATGTGAAAAAAAGTTGGAAATTGCCAATCAGTTTTATTAATGCTTTTTAAAGATTTTCAATAATTAAAAAAAGTTGCAGTTCCTAAAAGATTTATTTTCTGTTAAAATGAATATCCATTATTTTTTATTTAAACCAGGACAGCATTACTTCATTGCTACATTTTTCTGTTCTCTCTAGTCAAGGTAGAGCAAAGAGATACCAATATGCTATCTAGCCCTTTGCCAACTTAGGGAATTGGTTTGAATTCATTATGCCCTACACTGTCATGGACATCTAACTATGCATCAAGCAGTGATTTTAGACACTGGGATGACAAATGTGGTGAGAAGAAGGGGTCACCACCCTTCTACAACTCAGAGTTGGAGGGAGAAATATGATATCAATATTGAGAGGAATAAGTACATGGTTATCAATCACCTGGTGCTATGAAAAAATACAGGGGCTCTAAGGCATGTTAATGGAATGATTTTAGTTCAGCGTATGAATGGGAAGGAGCTGAAAGGGTCTGGTCAGAAAGAGTGGAGTGAAAGCTTATTCTACCAGAGGAAGTATGTATCTCATACAAAATCTTTCAGGTCCTTTAGATACTGATTGAAGGCCTGTGTGGTGGGAGCCAAGGCAGAATGGGACAGACCCACACCATCGTGATGGGGGCAGCAGAGGCTGCAGAGGAAAGACAAGGCAGGATATTTCTAACCCAAGGGCTTCTGAGTTTGTACTTAGACCATGGAAGCATTTTTTTTAAATGTTGAACACAGAAATGATATGATCCAGTTCATATTTTAATATCTGTAAGTGGAAAGATCATTGATGAAATTTTATTTTATTTTATTTTTTAATATATATTATAGTACATTTAATTTTTGTTTTGGTGTATTCCATTAGGATATTCTGTTCTGTATTTCTTTTTTTCTAATCAATTTCATTTATTTATGTTTTAATGTTTATTATTTTTATTGTCATTCAAGTACAGGTGTCTCCATTTTCCCCACCCCAGTCATCCCCACTTCCCACCCTCGATCCTACCCACTTTGGCTTTGTCCATGTGTGCTTTAGAGATAGATACCTTCACAGTGGAGAAAAGTGAATGGGTCCAAGACACATGATATAAATTAAGTGGGTAAGATTGGGACAATGTAATGACTCCGCTCTAATTTTAACCACCCAGCAAATCCTATCGCATTACATGTACTAAATTCATTATCTGGAGAGATTGACTAAGCTAGTTTGTCCAGACTTCCCAGGTCTTCAGTTTGGAACTGTTTATATAGTAAAGGGTTTTATACAGTTATCATTTTTCTTTTCTTTGCTTTGCTTTTTCACTCATTTTTTTTCTTTTGAGACTCCATTGACATCATATCATTCATAAAAACAGAAAAGCACACTTCTAAATCTTGGCCTTCAGAGACTTGATTTCACAAGTGTGACTTACATTGTCCCACATAGGTAGAAGTAAGGTCCCTTGTATACCAAAAAGTTTACTGATCTTGTGTATTCATGAGAAAAAAATGGGGAAGGCCATACATCCCAAGATCTAAATGAGCAATACTTAACACCAGCTGGCCCTAAATAATGAAATGTCAGAATGAGAGAAATCTGTAATTGAGTATAATTCCAGAGAAAAAGGGGGGAAATATGACTCCCAGACTTTCCTTCACGTTCTTGCTGCTTAATTAGAAAATTCAGTACAGCTTCCCCAGTTCTGAATGAATATTCCATTTGATTCCCCCTCAGCATGATTATCACTTCAGTTCTGAAAAGAGGAGTATATATATTTATAGATTATATATAGATATAGATAGATCTAGATATATAGATATCTATATCTAAGTCTATCTATATATCTATAGAATAACACTGAATGATTAGTGATTATTAGTTATTAGTTATTAGTGTTATCTATATACCTATAGATAGCTCTAAACATAGACATAGATGTAGTGCACAGGCAGCAAACACAAGGCCCACAGGCCGAATCTGGCCATGTTGTTTCATCTGGTCTGGTACTTTGTTTCTACCCACGGCAGTTCCAAGCTCCTCGCCCCTAGTTAAGGAGTAGTTTCATTTATACAGTCCTCAAATTACATTGGCCCTTTGAAGGCAACCACAAGGCTGATGTGGCCCCGGATGAAAATGAGTTTGACACCCCTGATATAAATGTAGATATAGATACAGATATAGATATAGGTATAGATAGATACAGTTAATATAGATACAGAGAAAAAGGGAAGGGAAGGGAAGGGAAAGAATCACCAAAAGAATCACAAATATTCAAATATTCACTGGCTAAGAAACAGTAAATAAGATTTAAGGTGAGAGAGGGTCGAATGTTTTAAGTACTTTGTCTTTTAATTGATTGTTTGATAGTGTGTGTGTGTATGAATACAACTACATGAGAACACATGAGTAATGAGTAGCTGTATTTTAAGTTTAGTCCTGTCTTCCAAACTAAGGAATAAGTCACGCTCCTTTCCTTTTCCTTTTTTTTTTTTTTTTTTTTTTTGCTTTTATTGTGAGGTATGCTAAATGACTTGTTAACATTTAAGGATATAATTTATCCTGTGTCTTTGTTTGTACTCTGTTTCTTTGTTGATGTATTTTTTTTGTACTAGGAAGAAAAAAATTGCATGTCACAATTATGGGTGGACTCTCTGGGTTTTCAAAGAGTACAAAGATGAATTAAATTTTAACTGGAGAATAATTTGAATGACTCATCTGAGATCCTGATTTTTCTAATTTCACTATTTTATCCACTCCAAATGTCTTTTGCCTAATTCTTAAAATCTCTAAGAGTGGTAATGTGTATTCTTCTTCTTTTTTTTTTTTGGCATTGTGTAAAGAAGTAAGAAGCCTGAAGAAATTGTCACTACAGGAATTATGGGAGTCCTTTTGAATTTTATAAAAGTAATGGACACATTCTAATCAGGATCTATAATAATTTCATTTCAAAAGCAGATTGTCATATAAAAAGCTAATAAAAAGTATCTAAACTGAAATATAGATCACAGAAATCAATGACAGAGAGGTGAAAATTGCCACTTAAACCAGTTATTAAACTACAGAAATTATCACCTCCTAATGATAATATTTCAAACATCACAGTTTATTAGGTTCTCTTTATAACATATTTTTTTACACTTTTTAAAACAGTTTTATGATAAGTATCGCTTTCTTGCTTTGGATTGCCTTTGTCTTTCTTACTTTTCTAAACTTAAATGTTATTGCACTTTCTAGGACATTCTTCAGTTCCTGCTTCTGACAGCACTAAAACTCTGTTTTATCAAATGACTGTATTTCTCCATGTTGGTGATAGTGCTGCATTATTAAAAGAGTTTGACTAAATAGATGGACCATGTTTATAAAACACAATTATTTTACAGGGAAATTTCACTTCTTTATAATGTTTACTACAAATTGGCACCTATTTTGTTTCTATTTCTTTCCACTCTAAGTTTCTTATTTTTTAGGCCTATACAATGTTTACTTATTTTTAAATATATTTTATTGATTATGCTTTTACAGTTGTTCCATTTTTTTCTCCTTTTTATTCCCTTCCACTCTACGCCCCGCCTCCACTGGCATGCAGAAAACATTTCCCTGCTATTAAAAATCAGTGTTTGGTCCTAGCCAGTGTGGATTAGTTGGATGGAGTGTCATCCCATACCTGAAGGGTCACAGGTTCAATTCCCAGTGAGGGCACATGCCTGGCTTCTGGTTGTGGTTCAGTCCCAGTCGGGGCACTTATGAGAGGCAACCAATCGATGGATGTTTCGCCCTTACATGTGTGTTTCTCTCCCTCCCTCTCTCCTTTTCTTCTCTCTCTAAAGTCAATAAGCATATCTTTGGGTGAGGATTAAAAATAAATTAATTAATATTTAAAAGCAAGTGTTTGTCTTTCAGTATACAGGGTGGGCAACTGTGGTTTTGCAGTTGTTTG
The DNA here is from genome assembly GCA_004027735.1 of Carollia perspicillata. Taxonomy (NCBI): domain Eukaryota; kingdom Metazoa; phylum Chordata; class Mammalia; order Chiroptera; family Phyllostomidae; genus Carollia; species Carollia perspicillata. The sequence continues at coordinate 37,252 of PVKM010006110.1, read as the reverse complement.
GGTGGAAAATAATACAATAATAAATAATAATATAAGAATAAACTCTGTGTTTTCCGTACTCACATATGTAAATGTGCATTTGCCCCACACTCTATATACAAAATGTGATTAAGAAGTATAAACAATATTGGTTATTTCATTCTGGGTCTCTTTTTATTACCTATTTGTGTTCTCTGGTGTTCATATCATCACCTAATTTACTCTCATTTGTGATTTGAATTAATGTGCTATGTACCTCCATGTCCAAACCAAAAATAAAATGTTAACATTCTTCTAAGATACTAAAATTGAAAGCAATTTAATACCAATAAAGCAGTGCCATTATTTTCTCATAAATGGATTGACAAAATATTTCTACCTAATGGAACTGCAGCAGCATATTGATCATGGATAGAGATTTGGAACTTCTTTAAAAAGAATCCCTTAAAGCCTTAACTTAATCTATTGTATAGCTGTTGTAAAGAAAGATAATAGTCTGGTGGGTGAAAATCTTATTATTTTTACCTCGCCTGAGGATATTTTCTCATTGCTTTTAGAAAGAGAAGAAGGGGGAGAAAGAAATATTCATGTGAGAGATGAGTATCAGTTGGTTGTCTCCCATATAAGCCCAGGCCAGGGATTGAACTCACAACCTAGGTATGTGCCCTGTCTGGAAATCAAACCCACAACTTCTCACTTATGGGACAACATTCTAACCAACTGAGCCACATATGCCAGGATGGGTGAAATTTTGTTTTTTAAAGCACTTCAATTGAAAAACTGACTATGGTAGATAATTCCCCATGTTATCACCATGAAACTTTAGAGACAGTGATGAGCATAATAAGTATGAGTATCCTCAACATGTTAACATGAGAAATACAGCAGAATGGAAATCCCTATTCAGGTTTCCCACAGCTTCAAACTCTATTCCCACTATAGCTGTATTCCTTAGAATGCCTGATTGTATTGCTCTACACAGGTAGACAGACTTCAGTTTTCTATGAGAATGCCCTGTATGAATTTCCTCATTCAGAGTTTATAATACCTCAGAAATGCCCTTAAAAGGTGAGAGATAAAACTCCAGAAGCAACAACCCCCAACTATATGGTTGGAAATCCCATGCCTGGCCATGCTGTTTGCAATTGTAACATACTTTATATTCTTCCAGCAAAATCTCATTGCATTCACAGTTTTTATAGGTGTTGTGGTAATATAATTTTTCACTATTCCATTCTTACTGTGGAGGCAAAGAAAGAGAAAGAAAGTTGGACTCTGTGGAACTAAAGAAGCATGACCTTGATTCACTGCCCTACTGAAAGACATTTATCAACTTTGTATGGTCAACCATAGCATACTGTGCTTTAAACACGGAAGCAAACTGAAGACACCGGTGTATTACATAGGAATGCCTTTGTAATACAAATTTTTTTACTTTTTTCATGATATATGAATATATATATTTTGCTGTATGAATGAATCCAATGTCCCTTAGATGTCTATATGGGTTTTTTTTTTTCAGTTTTGTTCCTCTTTATTTCTAAGTTACATTTTTACCACCAAAAATGGGAGGAGAGTTATATGGGTCAATGCCATTGATAGTTATTATTAAGGAAACCCTTCAAACTGTTGATTTAAAAATAATGCTTTAAGCTCACTTTTTAAAATTAATTGTATTGATTATGCTATTACAGTCATCCAAATTTTTCCCCTTTCCCCCGCCCTACTCCACCAGGCAGTCCCACACCATTGTTCATATCTATGGGTCATATGTATCAGTTCTTTGGCTCCTCCATGTCCTATACTGTACTTCACATCTCCGTGGCTATTCTACAACTACCTATTTGTATTTCTTAATTCCTGCATCTTCTCACCGATTCCTCCACATGCCCCTCCCATCTGACAACCATCAAAATGCTTTCCATATACATGATTCTGTCTCTGTTCTTGTTTGTTTGATCGTTTTAGATTCAATTATTGATAGATATATATTTATTGCTATTTTATTGTTCACAGTTTTGATCATCTTCTTTTTCTTAAATAAGTCCCTGTAACATTTCATATAATAATGGTCTAGTGATGTAGAAATCCTTTAGTTTTCTCCTGTCCGGAAAGCTCTTTATCTGTCCTTCAATTCTAAATAATAGTTTTGCTGAATAGAGCAATCTTGGCTGTAGGTCCCTGCTTTTCATGACTTTGAATATTTCTCACCAATCCCTTCTATCCTGCATGGTTTCTTTTGATAAATCATCTAACAGTCTTATGAGAACTCGCCTGTGGGTAACTAAGTACTTTTCTCTTGCTGCTATTAAGATTCTCTCTTTATCTTTAAACTTTGGCATTTTAATTATGATATGCCTTAGAGTAAGCCTCTTTGCATTCATCTTGTTTGGGACTCTCTGTGGTTCCTGTACTTTATGTCTATTTCCTTTGCCAAATTATGGAAGTTTTCTTTCACCGTTTTTTCAAGTAGATTTCCAATTTGTTGCTCTTTTTCTTCTCCTTCTGGCATACTAATGATGCCAATATTGAACCTCTTGAAGTTGTCCCAGAGGCTCCTTACACTATCCTCATCTTTTTTTTTTTTTGGATTCTTTTTTCTTCTTGTTATTCTGATTGCTTGTTTTTTCTTCCTTATGTTCCAAATTATTGATTTGATTCTCAGTTTCATCCACTGTACTGTTGTTTCCCTGTAGGTTGTTCTTTATTCCAACTAGTGTATCCTACATTTCTGACTGGATCTTTTCATGTTGTTGAGTTCCTCACTAAGTTCCCTGAGCATCCTTATAACTAGTGTTTGGAATTCTACATCTGATGGCTTGCTTATGTTCATTTTGTTATTTCTCTTTCTAGAGTTTTGACCTGTTCTTTCATTTGGGCCATGTTTCTTGGTATCCTCATTTTGGCAGCCTCCCTATGTTTGTGTTGGTATATTAGGTAAAGCTGCTAAGACTCCCTATCTCGGTAGTGTGGGCTAATATAGTAGATATCTGGTAGGGTGCAGTGGCACAGCCTCCCCTATCACATACTTGGGTACTAAGGTGTGCCCTTCATGTGGGCTGAGTACATCCTTCTCTTGTGGTTAAGCCTTGATTGCCATTGAGGTCAATGGGAGGGATTTATCCAGGCCAGTCAGCTACAGGGACTTGCTCTGTCCACTGACCACCTACTTCCACCCACTGTAGTAGTACAGCTGTGCAAGGGCAGGATGGTGGTGCTCCAACATGGTCTGTAACTATCCACTGGGTGTACAGGTTCTGTGATTTCCTGGGTGGTCAGCCCCTACTTGTGTTCTGCCCACTCCCACTACATATGAACTATAAAACAATCTGAGACAGCTACAACTTGTGCTAGGCTTGTAGGTTCCCAGGTAAAATCATGCTGTGAATCTAGGCTGGCTGCTGCTAATGCCAGGCCTGGGACCACTTAGCAAGAGTTGTGAGGGCTAGGGGCTTACTGACACCAGTTGTTGCTTGTTTGAGAGGATTTAGAAAGTTGAGAAGCTTGAGCCAAGACTAGCCATTCATATGAAAAAGTCACTGTTAAAAGCTTGGGTGGGCTCATAAATTAATTGGTGGGGGAGCCTCAGGTAATATCCAAGGCAGGGCAAACAGTGTTGGCCAGGTTGATGAAGCCTCAGATATGGCACCTACCTACTGGCTCTGTGGCTCTTTGGCAGAAGGGTTCAGAAAAAGTACAATGTCTTCTGTTCACCTTTTTGTTCGGGGAAAAGCTCTCTCCCAGCTCTTGCCTTGATTCTATATACTTCAGTTCCTCCTAGTATGACACCGGTGCCTTTCAAGCCACTACCCCAGTGCTGGAGCTCAGAGGGAGTGAGTGTGAGTAAGTCTGTCTGTGGGTTCTTTAAGAGGAACTGCTTGGAACTCCAGAATTTTCTTCCACCAACTAGGTCCCTGCTGGTTTTTGCAGTCAGAAATTATGGGGACTTTTCTTCCTGGCATTAAACCCTGGGCTGGGGGGCCTGGTGGGACTCCTAGCTCCTGAGATTTCCCTCCCCAGTTTTTATCTACCACACATGGATGTGGGACCAGCCTGTTCTGCATTTCTGCCCCTTCTACCGGTCTGGATGGATGTATTTGTTTGTTTTATTTTTTAATTTATAGTAGTCAGAATTCCTTTCAACTCAATTTCTGATTGTTCTGAGTAATGTCTGTTCTATAGTTTAGTTGTAGTTTTGATGTGGTTAAGACATGTTCACTTATGCTGCAATCTTGACTGGAAGTCTTTTCTATTTGTTTGTATGCTATATGCCTTTCTCATGTTGGGATATTAAAATCCTTGTCTACTATGTATCTCTGCCTATTACACCATTCATTTCTTATTTCACTAGTTCAATCTTTGACTCAAATGGTAGACTGTACTGATATGTGTATGCTTGCATGTGTATATGTACATAGTTGATTTTGAATATAGACAGTTTCAGGTAAAATATATTTCTAAAAAAATTTCTCCTTTACTGCTTTATAACAAACAACCAATTATAAAAGTCACTGTGTAGCCAGCAAAGGGTAGAAGACAACTTAATTGTTTCTAAGTTCTGAAATGTTCGTTCATATAGCACACAACACGTGGAACTTGCCAGACCAGTAACTGGAGCATCCAAGAGTTGAAGGCCTTCTGAAGGGCCATCAACATAATTTGGGATCTGCTCATTGTAATTACCAAGGCTTAAAGCATTACACAGCACACTGTCCTTAAATTAAAAATACTGAATAAATGAGAGTGATTTTATGCATAATTTAACTCCCCTTCTCAAATTATCTGTCTTTATGTGAATATATTAATTGTGAGAAGAATCTGCAGGTCCCAGTACTTCTAGGAAATACCTCATGGAATAAGATTTATTGAATAAAAACACTATCAAAATAACGATATATTCAACTATTAAGAAAAACATTGCCTGCTAAAAATAACTAAAGGAATTTCAAGACTCTACAAAATTGGCATTGAATTATGAATGGTGAAATGTATTGAACCGGGAGATATTCCCTCATCAAACATATTACTTAAATTTGAAAATAAAGCAGAATGTGTACAAGAAAGAGTAGGACAAGAAACTTATGTCTTAGCTACACTGAATAGTGAAGTTCCATTTTATATGGGCTTGAAAGGAATAGTCAATTTGTATTAGATTTATTAAAGTTACAAAAAACATTTCATTTTGAAACATTCAAATTATTTTGAATGTTTGGTAATGTATTGATAATAATCTTATGAAGCTCATTTATACTCCATAATCTCTGCACCAAATGCCCTATAGTCATTCTCATGCATCTTCATACACAGATATACACATCAAATACAGAAAAAAAAATACAAAGGTATGTATTCAAAAGCTTACCTGCACATTTTTAATCGTTCTAGTGTCCAATATACATAGATATCCCACATTTATCTGAACCTACTGATTTAGCCATTGCAAGCAAAATACAGATTTTAAAGTTTGAAATTGTTTTATAATCTCTCACATTAATATTTTTTTTGAATTTATGCAATTGTAATTATTTGACTTAAGAAAAACCTGTTTGTTCTCAGGCCAATTTAAAAATGGAAATGTTGCTATATGGCTAATGCACAGGGACCACCTTTAAAATATTTCTTTGTAATTATCATGACACATATAAAAGTTTTGCCCTTAAATATAAATGCCTTTCCTAGGTGAGCCCTGGTATCTCATAATTTAGATAAGCAGATGTAACATTTGTGGGTCAAATAGATTATGAGAAAAATTTTAGACATTGTTTCTAAAGTCCATGGAAGAACACAAATGTAAAATATTATAAAAAACACAAATTACAATGCAATGAAATTAGTATTTCAAATGATTTCAAAATGATGTAACAAGTATATTCTCAAGTTGTAAATGTTTCCTCATTGCTGGCAATGGCTACCTTGGGAGCTTCAGGTAACTACTGATTTTTCTAATGGGGAAGTCAAGTCTGTGTGATCACAGTGGGTAAGCTGAGTATAACAACAGATCCGTAAAAGAAAGCCTACATTCAGACATCAGAGGGAAGAATCCTTTGTTTTTCTCTTTGTAAAGAAGATCCCTAAATCTCCATATTTGACTTAGAACAGAAAAGTAATTTTGCAATGAATATCAACATGTCAAGTATATCTATTTCCAGTTGAATTACAGGATATGCTCTTTATATCATAAGGGAAATAAAAAAGTTCTACCTAAATCTACGGTCCTATGGTTGTAAGTTCAGGGAACTGGTCCCAGCAGCAATCCTGGTGATTGTCGTTTCCTTTAGGTTGGATATCAAAGAAGAATATTCTAGTTTAGGAGATTTCTGTAACATGGGAGGAAGTCAAAGAATTTTTATTTAATTGATATCTGGGTCCTAGGCTCAATACAGGAATATACACAACACACACACAGTAAAATATAACTAACATAAAAATTACCATCTAAACTGTCATTACATACACTGCTCAGTAGTGTTAAGTATATTCACATTGTTATGCAGCCCATCCACAGAACTTTTCATCTTGCAAAACTGAAGCTCTACGTACTCCTTAAACAAAACCTGCCCAATTCTCTCTTCCCTCAGCCCCTGGTGACCACCATTTTATTTTGTTTCTATGAATTGTATTACTTCAGGAACTTTATATAAGTGGAATCATACAGTATTTGTCTTTCGGAACAAGCTTATTTCACTTAACATAATATCTTCAAGTTCCATTCATATTGTAGCATGTATCAGAATTTTCTTTCTTTTTAAGGTTTAATAATATTTCAGTGTATGAACATACCACATTTGTATTTATCCATTCATCTGTCCAGAGACATTTGGGCTGCTTCCCCTGTCAGGTTATTGTGAATAATGTTGATATGGAAATGGGTCTATGGATATGTTTGAGACCTCACTTCCAATTATTTTGGGTATATGCCCAAGAGTGGAGTTGCTATGTCATATATGAAAATTCTAATATTTTGAGGATGTTGGACTAGAACAATTCTGAGGTCGAGTGGATTCTTTGATTTTTAACACATTTATCTGCTGTTTCTATACCTTGATTTACCCTCTTCTCCATAGCCAATAGCTGAACTAGGCAGAGAAGGGAGAAACTCCAAAGACAAATCAAATGTCAGCTGAATTCATGTTCATAACTGACTTTTTCTGTATTATGAAATTTGGTGTTATTCCTAATATATAAAAATGACACTGAAAACTCCTCATCATTAAGGCAGGCAATCAGGATTCTATAAAATTTTGTGGATTTCCATATATTTGTGTGTACTCTATTGCCAAGCTTTCTTGTGATGGTAGCATGAATTAAGAATCCTGTGCTGTCTATGGAGTCATAAATGTCACAATAAAGCTGTACCTTCTGCAAAATAAATGGCTATGAAATAAAGATGACATAATACAGAGAACTCTAATGTTTTTTTTTTAATATTTTATTTATTTATTTTTAGAGAGGGGACGGGAAGGAGATAGAGTGGGAGAGAAACATCAATGTGTGGTTGCCTCTCATGTGTCCCCTACTGGGGACCTGGCCTGCAACCCAGGCATGTGCCCTGACTGGGAATCGAACCTCGACCTTTTGCTTCACAGGCCCGTGCTCAATCCACTGAGCTATACCAGCCAGGGCGAGAACTCTAATGTTTTTAATTAACATTTTCATATAGCCAATATCATGCAAATTTGTTGTTTTTTGACCATAGAGAATCCATAAACTTTTTTTAACATTTCAATTTCTTTTAAGAAAATTATCCATTTGCCTTTGGAAGTAGACTGATGAGATTATTAACTATGTTCCCTGCTTCACATTGACCTAAAGGAAAGTAAGAGACCTAAGTTAGACTAATCAGATTCATGCTCCCAAACTGAGAAAAAATGAATAGACAATTGTTGGAATTTATTAATCACATCAATAGTCTGCAAACCAAAATACTAATAATATGAGGAGTTTTCCAATGTTCAGGATGAGCAATTCCTCAAACTTCTTTCCAGTTGGAAAGGTGGAAATGACTCTTTATATCTTTCCTCCAATATGTATATTGCAAGACGTAAGCAATTCTATTGCAGATGCCACTACAATTACGTAGAGATTACTGGGACCCAGTTCTGTTCTGTTTAACTCTAAGTACATGGCAATATTTATATCACAATGATCATGGAATATTCTTAATAATGACTTTTAATGTATTGATTTGATTTGTTGATTTTCATATTATATTCACCATTACAAAATCTTTGTGGCTTATTATGGGTTTTCATGAAAAACACATATCTATAATATCCACAGTGGGGAAATTATTTTTTTAAATTTTGACTATATGGGTTTTATAGAGCTATATATCATACATATATATCAACAGATTATCTTTATTTTATTATTATATGTTATGTATAACAATATATAATAATATAACTTTATATATGTATATATATATACATAACACAGGATTATATATCATAGTTTTCTTCTATACTCACTCTTTATAGAATAGTATAGCGCATATTCTTCAAATATACAGGACTCTCTATATATGACTATATAAGATAAAATATTTCTGGTTTATTTATCCAATAAATTCATATATTGATCCATCCTTTTACTCATTAAACCAACAATTATTGAGTATTTACTATGTTCCAGCATAATGTTATTTACTAGGGATAACAAAATAACTAAGAAATTGCCCTGATCTGAATCACTCATGAACATGTTCCTTAATTAAAATTCTTGAACTTTTGTGTTATTTATGGATAAACCCAGGATGATTTGATTTGAGGGTGCACAATATTTTAAATGCTTATGTACTATCTGAAGTAATTGCAGGATATATATGGTATATCTGAGCACGACAACTACTCGCTTCTTTCTACATTACAATGAACAGATAAATAGGGCTGAAATAGAAAGAAAGTGTGCTTTTTGCAAATTCTGCAGAATAAACCAGACAGACAATCCAGCAGGAGTATTGACAAGGTTTCTAAAGATGCAAGAAATAGTGCATTTTGAAAACTGATTCATAATGATGATAATCAACATTTTAACTTAGGTATATTGCTAATAAAAGATATTAAACACAATAAATGAGTATTAAAATAATGAATGTTAGATAAATGTAAAGGGAGATCATTGTTTTTTGAATAGCGATGGATACATAAATAAGTGACTGATTGCTTAATGTATGCAATGAGAAGTGTAAAGTGTAACCTCATCCTATTGACATGTCATCACTAAGTATCATATAAGAAAAATAGTACTAGGATTGTTGATTGGGGAGAAGATAAAGTGGTTAAGACCTAGACCCAGAGAATAGAACATGTAAAGATTTTGATTTAGGTCAAGGAACTGTCATGAGTCAATAAATCAATATGAACAATAACTTGTTAGAGAATTATGGAACACCTAAGGGTTGAGGGTTAAGACAGGGTATAAAATACACTGTTTTTATTCATTTGTGTATTATTCATTAACATGTATATGATTCAATAAGCACATTACCAGTAGCTGTTACATGCCTGAAACTGTGTGTATGGGGGTGATGGGGGGGAATAAAAAGTTAAAAGAGAGTTTCTTCCACTGACATGTGTTCTACAAATATTTATTGCATTCTACACATATTTATTGTGCACTTATTACTAGGTGACAGGCAGTCACAAGGAATACAAAAATAAGAATAATAGAAAAAATGTCCTGCCTTGTAGGTTCCACATTCTGATGGTGTTGGATTGGAGGGAGATTGTCTTTCACAATAAAAGACTGGGACAAAGACAAAAACAAAAAGAACAGAATGAGGAGAAGAAACAGAAGTAACAGTATAAGTGAATTGTTATAAAAGAAAGTTTGAGTTCCACTAAGCTTTTATTACGAAACATTAAATCGTATTGAGGACCACTTAAGTACTAATTTTCTAGAGGTTATACAGAGACATGAAAAATCCAAAACCCATCCTGGACATGTGGTTGAACTAGACATTCATAAAGCAAGAGGTTATTATGAATTGAGTAACACCTAAAACATTGCTTACATTCTACGAGCATAATATAAAGGCAATAAGTAGTTTAATGGCTGATATCTGTAAAAAAAAATGCCCAGCTTCTCTCAGTTGATCATCAGCCAAAAGAAACAAGACCAGTGGATTCAGGAGCCCAGCCCTTCATTATACACCCTTAATCCCAACTGATACCTGTATATAATCTTGACCTTTACCTATACCAGGAAAGAAAAAAAGAGGAAGAATATTAGTTGATAAATTTCCCAACAAATTCCAGATGAGTTTAGTATGGATATAATGCTATTTTTATTGTACTGAGTCACTTTTAATTGAACTCAAGTATAGTTTCCTGTTATGTATTCACCTCACCTACACACACTGATTCTGTGGAAACAAAAAGCTTTCTCTCTTCTAGAAAAAGTCAGATTCTGGTTTTGGCTAATGTGTGTTTTTTTCTTAGTTAATTTGTTTTTAAAGTTTGGTCCCATTGATCTTCAAAAGTGAGATTTATTAAAAACCATAAAGGAAGATCATGTAGAAAGTTCCAACATTTAATTCTCTAGACACCTACATGTTACTTTATATATTTTACATTAACCATAGTGTTTCTGAATTATTGCTGTAATATTTCAGTAATGGGATCGAAGCTTTCAAGGTCAGAACAGGCATATAAGGGAGATGTGCTAAGAGAAAGTGTGAGATCTGAAGAGTGCAATTATAGCTGTTCTAAGGGACTTTTTTTATTGAAGAAATGGACCAAATGATATCACATAGAACTTGAGATCCCAGAAAACACCATGTGGCAACCATGCTCGGAGATGAAAAGTAGGTTTCTGTTTCTGTTTCCTTTATATTTTAGCACATAAAATGACTTAGCACCTTTCATTCCAAGTAAAACTTGTATTTAATATCCATAAAGCTTAATGAAAGTGGTTTTTCTACAGAGGGCTTGATTTAAATGACTTTAATTTGGATTTTTAATCCACATATCACAGCAGTATTATTTGTAATATGCCCAGCAGTCTGCAGGAGGAGCACTGGGCTATGTATGTTGATGGGCTCAGCACCCTCCAGTGTGGGTCTCAAACCTTTCCCATCTTGCTCTGGAAGATCATGGTGAGTGACTGGGTACAACCAACCGGAACAGAACTTGATGGTTTCTCTTTCCTTACCCCATAGGAAACAGAATGTTTTATCTATAAGTAGTCCTTTTCTATTTTCAGTTGTTCAATCAGTGGCTAAATTTCAGGTCATGGGATAAGTCTGTCTGTCTCATCACAGCACTCTGTTTTAATGGGAATAAACACAAACAAAGAAAGCAAAACTCTTAGCAATAGATACTCAGTTGTAACCCCAGAAACTATCCACATTCGTATGACATTCACAGTTTATTAGTAAGTCTTTATCTAAATTCCCTTTTGCTCCTTCCACTACTATGGCGAAGTAGAGTAGTTTTACTATTACCCTTATTTTGAATCTGAAAACTCAGAAGTGCCAAAATATATATCACATAGCTCATGATTACTGAGCCAGTGGGTGTTAGATCTAGGACCCAAATCAAGATACCCTCATATTAGACTTTGTCATCTTTTACCTGCACTTAGACCTCTTGAAAAAGTCTTTCCCACCCCTATACACTACTAGGATCCCCCAAAACCCTGGTGAATTGGTGCCTGCTAGAGTTATATAATCCTAGAGAAGACTGAAACATTCACCGTATATTTTTTTCCAAAGTCACTTGAATATAAGTTTAAATATTTTTTCATTAAACTTTAACTATCTTTTCTTGCATAGTATTCTATATAGATATTTATATTTTATTTCTGTATAAGTAGTAGTTAATAAAGCCAAAGGAAAGAAGTTTTAAATCATATTGCTTTTTTTTTTCTTTTTCACACTAAACATGAAATAAAGCCTTTGGAACTTTTCCATTAAGTCCTTTCATGGAATTATTTTGAAATACAAAAATAAGGTCACATTAATATTTTTAATTGTTGCTGTAATTTATTAAGTCAACCCATATACCTTGATCTATCAAAATGCTGTTTCAATGAAATCATTGGACCACAAAATGATTGCTCAGTTTTTTCACCATTTAAACAACTACAATGTTTTACAAGTAATTAAATATGTCTGTGAGTCATTTATGTCATCTAAACATAAAATATCCATAACATTTTTATTTGGCAGTAATATAAACATGAACCATGAATGTTCTCAGGTTTTCTGAGAGGCAGAGCATTTCCTTGGAAACAATATTTTGCCACTATAGGGTATTTAATTCTTAGCCAAACACAAAGCTAATTACTATGTTTAAAGAGTATTTAGAGACTTCATTTTGGCATGGTGTTTTCAAAATTCTTGACTGCAAGATTATTCTAGATGATCAACAGCTTCTACAAATAAACCCATTTTCAATTTAGAATAATTACTAACTTATTCTGAGAAGAATTTCAAATAATAGCCATTATTAATTTAAACAATAATTAAATATCTTAAGTAAGATTAGCAGAAGGCCAAACAGAAAGCTAGGATTAGCACAGGAACCAAAATCAGTCAAGATCGCCAGACTCTCAAAATTGTGGGGTTTTAAAAATGTCTTTGTTTTTTGTTTCTGGGTTTCTTTTTTTCCTTTTTTTTTTTTTTCAGGGTTGGGGAGAGTTGAAAACCAAGATACTCCCTACAGTAGAATGGCCAGAGACACCAATATTCTTCACATAAATTTATCTGTATAACCATTGCTTGTTAGGTCAATTATATTCCCCCCTATTAAAAAAACTTGGTAATTATGAGCAAAACATCTAAAATATTTAAGTAGCTTTTATTTACATAGTACACAAAGAGAGGTATGTTTTCACCATGTTGACTTAGCTTCAGACCGCAGTTCTTCCTCACTTAGCTGTTAGTTTTCAAGCAAACCATTTAAAGTCTCTTAAGCTGTATGTCTTGTTCCTTAAGATAAAGAATATAGAAAAATCATACATGATTACTACATCCCTTTAATAAATCCTTTTATTTTTAAATCATTCAATCATTTGTTAAACATGTATTGAATACATTATGTGCTAACAGCAGGATACAGAAGTTATTATTTCTGTAATAGTAAATACAGACGAGTAAGTATTTCTGTAAATAGTAAATAGAAATTAGACACACCCTTGCCTTAAGACATTCACAGTATTATCAGAACCATAGCATCCCCATTGGTTGAAAGCATCATATGAAAAGAATTTCATTAAACACTTTTAAGACATTATATTAGTTGATGAAAATTGTTCTCAAAGTTAAGATTTTAACCACTATTATAACCTGACCTTTCCAAGTCCAAGTTCCCAATTGATATGCAGCATTCCATCTACTGTGGAAAAAAAGGAAAGCACATTTTAATATAGTAAGAAAAAAGCAAAACTTGATTTGCTTATTTGAAGAAATGCACTTATCTGCCATTTATTTTTCAACTGCATATTGATTTTAGGAGAGGAGAGCAACTGGGTTTTCTTCCTTCCTTCCTTCCTTCCTTCCTTCCTTCCTTCCTTCCTTCCTTCCTTCCTTCCTTCCTTCCCTCCCTCCCTCCCTCCTTCCTTCCTTCCTTCCTTCCTTCCTTTCGTTCTTTCTTTCTTCTTTTTCTTTAAACAACAGACCTTCTTTCACAGTTCTGAGTGTGGAAGTCTGAAAGCAAGGTGTGTGCAGTGTGTGCGCCCCCTGAAGGCTCCACAGCAGAATGTTCACTTGTTCCTTTCAGCTCTGTTGGCCTTCAGTATTTCTTGGTTTGGGGTACATTAACTCCAGCCCACCTCTGTCCTCCCACGCTTGTCTCCTACAACTCTGTGCCCTCTCCCCTTCTCATAGGTACCTAGGTTGAGACTTATAGACTACTCCAAATTCAGTATATCATCTCATGGTCTGTACTAGCACATCTGTAAAGACTTTATTTTCAAATAAATTCACAGTCTGAGGGTCTCAGTAAATGTGAATTTAGGGGAGACACTATTCTATCCACAAAATTCATACTCTGTAATTTATTGGTAGTAACAGAAACTATTTAAAATGCAGCAGTATGCATTCATTTATTAAGTTGACATAATTTATTAAATTCTGGGGCATACATAATACAGAATTAGTCTTTAAGTAAAAGATGCCTTGATATTTGTTCTGCATATCTATTAACATAATGATAATTTTGGAAATTTACCCACACCCATCACTGATGTTCATGGGTATGGGTGGAGTCCCAAATTCATGAATTACTTCACAGTCTTACAATCTACTAAAGAATCCAAGCATGCAACAACTAATTAAAAACTATCGAGTTATGTATGTGGTGTGGGGAACAAGGCAGAAGAACAAATGCCATGAACAAGTATATCAGGTTCAATTTATCAGATGGACCTGACCCAATGTGGGGAATTGGATTTCTTGAGGAATATCTAAACTGAGATTAAAAAATTATTAAGGATTAATTAATTAAAGAGCATTTGTCTATGCTTCTACCATATTTTCTGAACAAATTCTAATTTAAAATCAGCAATTCCAATTTTCTAAGAATTATGTTAATTATACTTATTTCATGTATTCACCCATAAAGGATAACCTAATATCCCCAAAAGATAAACATATTTATTGTTCTGTGATTAAACAATGCAACCTCACTTTTGCATTAACTTTTGGCATTCAGATGCAGCTGGATAGAAAAAATAGAATGACTTTAAGAATACAAGTAGCACTGATAACCTATTTATTCTGGATGTCTAAACTCTTCTGAAAAAAATCCTGTTTTATAATAACAAAATTAAAGTTAAAACTTATCTAATGTAATACTAAACCATAGCCCTTGATAGGTATCAGAGAACTCCCACTTGTAAGGAAAAGCTTATAAATACTGTATTTATCCTGACATAATTGTTTCTTACTGTTCTGAATAAATGAATCTGCTGCTGAATATATAAGCAGAGGGCCCATAAAACAGAACTTATTTATTAAAAATTGTCTATCTATTCTTACATGTTTAAACTTCAGTCACCTTCAAACTACTCTCCATTTGATGCATTACACCTATTGAGATGTTTCCCACTGCTCAAAATAGCTTTTGAACTCACAAATTTGACGTTTTAGTGCTTCTGCCATTTTTTTTGTTTGTTTCACCTCTTCCACATCAGCTAAACATTTCCTTTTGAGAATTTTTCTTCTTCTGGGAAAACAAACAAAAAAATTACTTGGGGTGAGACTGGGAGAATAGGGAGGGTGGGGAATGGGGGCCATGCCATTTTTGATAAAAACTGCTGAACACTCAGGGCAGTGTGGGAAGGTGTGCTCATAAATCACCCATCATGAAATGGGCAAATGCATTGAGTCTTCAAAAAAAATTCACTGAAGCCAAATGCAGCCTCTCACAACAACAGCTCCAGCTCATACACTGATACAGATGGGTTCCTACAACATTCACCTAGTAGGGGAAGCCTGTACTACAAGGGACCCGCCCTCCCAAAGATAATCTGTTTTGGGGGGTCCCCCAAATATATATATATATATATATATATATATATATATATATATATATATATATATATATATATATCAGTAAGGCTTCTACCACCTATAATGCATAGTAGAACTACTAAAAAAATACTGCTTTTGCATATTCTTTTATTCCTTGAACACCTATGATAATTCTGAGAAAAAGAAGATATTTTAGAAGTCTCTATGTGCTCATTTCCTAAAACAAAAAGGATTGAACAAAAAAAATCTCCTTTATTAAAATGTTCAAGTTTTATTAACTATATTAAATGTAGTCAAAATACCTGAATAAAATTGTCTTATATTGAAACATGTCTACTTTCTGATAATATGGTTGATTTCTTTCTATAAATTACTTCCTCATAATATCCTTGGAACCTAGAGAAAACGGACAAAATTTAGTAAATAAGCCTTATCACAAACAAGCAAGTCCTTACGAAACAAAGAAGTTAAGAAGAGGAAGGTGACAATTCAATTTAATTTAGCTTAATAAAACCTAATGATATTCATATCTCTATTGTACCAATTCAAAGCTTCCATTAGCTAGAGATTGTTTGAATCTTCTTGGCCTCATCAATTCCACAGTCAATTGAAACCTTGTTTCCAGAATGATTCAATCATAACACTTAATTTAAAAGACTCCAGAAACAGTACTCTTGTTGGTTTAGTAGAGTTTTGCATATATTTGGCAACTATTACATGTAATTCTGTTAAATGCATGATGACACTTACATCTTTCTACTTTCAACATTGAAAATCAATGTAAAAAGACATTTGATTATATCTCTCACAGATTCTTATTGGGCACATTTTCCTCCTTTATTAGCATATCAACTCATTACCTAGAACTAGGTGTACACTTGCTACATCTCTTCCACTAGTGTCTGGAAACCAAACTTCTCACTTGCAGACTGAATTTTTTTTTTTTAATTCTGATCACAAGACATAAATCAAAGACTCTGTTCCAAGCATGGAGCTGGGATACACAGGTACATGAGTAACATGTCTTTTCTACTAGATCTGTCTGTACGTTAGATAAAACAATTTTCCAGAACACTTTAATAGCACTGTTAAAGTTGTTTTAAAAACAGCTGATATTTATTGGATTCTCACTCTGTACCTGGGACTGGTTAAGCATTCTTCATGTACTAATTCATTTAATCCTGTATAATGTTACTGAGAAAAAGTACATGACAAATTCAAGTAATTTGCCAAATATCACAAAACCAAAAAGTGGGTAAAACATCTTCTTCATGCCTCAGTCAAATCACTAGTTAATATGTTTATATACTGGCAGATATATTATTGATTCTTCTGTCTATACTTTAATTCCTAACTCCTTCTAATGTCTAAAGAATCTTATTGTTTCTTGTTTCTTTTATATAAAGCTTCTCTTTTAATTGCATCCTTTGGATTGACATTTAAATTTGCTTATCTCTTATCTAACAACCAATACTAAATATAAGAATGCATTAATATTGTATCCTGTGTTTTTTCCATTATAAACTCTTTCTAGGAAATTTTACCCTTTCCCAGAGTTTGCTTTATCACTGATATTACAATGACACCAAATTTATATCTTCAGTCTCTAACACTGGGTACCGTGATATGACCCATCTGTAACATCCCTTAATTCAGCGAATGGACTTTTACCCACCCATTTTGCAAGCCAGAACCCAGAAGTCACCCTACCTTCCAAGCCTGTCTTCACTCTATCACAATATCCAATACCTTTTACTTTCTAATTCTCAAATTTATTCACTTATTGCTACCTCAATGACATGACCCTAGAGAAATCTATGTCCCTTACCCCACCCCCATACCACGATCTTGGGAAAAAATACCCCCAACACTGATTTCTCTTCTTGTATTGTGCCATGCTCCAATTAATTCCTAACTATGTAATCCACGTGATTATTTGAAAACATAAATATAAGATGGACACATATCCCCTTTCAGAAGCTTTAAATATCTCCTATGATAGAGACCCTGAGCTAGCCATCACGGTCTGATGTGGTCTGGTGCCTCACCACCAGCCTGACCGTATTGTATCATGCTGTCTCTGTCTCTGCTCTGCAATCGCCCTTTCCTCTTTTCAGTTCCGTGTTCCTCCACACAGACACTCTGTACATGCTAATCTCCCTCTGTGGAACTTTTCCCAGATCACACCTCTATTTTTGCCTTAACCAACATACTGCATTTCACTTCCTCAGGGAAACCTACTGTGAGCCTCAAAATAAGTGAGATCCCATTTACATCTTTTAGAAACCCTGTGTGTATATCTTTTTATAATCCTAATGAGTTCTAATACATTTATATTTATACTTGTTATTAATATGTGTCTCTCTAACTAGAAATAAAGCTCCATGAGGTCAGCAAACATGACTTTTTAGAATATTTATATCCCTTTATTTAGAATACAAATAAAACTTTTATAGATGCTTAATAAACACTATATGTGAATAAAAAAACAAGTTAATTTGTTTTCTAGTACTTTGATAGGTTTCCCATAATAAATGTTATATCTTCTATGTTTCATTTCAGTCTAAAATAATTTTTCAGTACAAATTTCTAATTCCTTAGGTAAAATTTTTAGTTGAGGGTATCAGAAAGAACAACTGTTTCAACACAGGAATTATAACTCAGAGAAACTCAGGAGAATTTTTCACAGAATTTAGTTTATTATTCCTCCACTTTCCTCAGTTTTCTAAGAAAGTCATTCTTACCTAAAACTTGCTAGCACTAAGATTTAATGGACATAATGCATGTGAAAGTCTTTCTTAAGAAATGAACACAAAGAAAATGAAAAAGAGAGATTGACAGAAATGTGAATGCAAGAGGACAGAGAATAAACTGTGAAAGTACCTGTCTGGATAACCATATGACACTAAATGCTATTAAAGGTGACAATAGCTTCATCATTTGTCTACACCATCTTTTATGCAAAATGCACTCAAACTAGACCTGCAGTGACCTCTCCTTGGGGTTTTTGAATGCCTCTTGAATTTGTTTTATATTTTATTCATTTTTGTGGTGACAATGTGTCATGAGCATAGGTTTGTGACATAGTCTTTCCTATAAGTCAGCTGGGCAGCTGCTCAGCTGGCCGCCTGCTGTGCAGCCCAGCACCAAGGAATAGACAAGACTCAGACACAGTAACTGTGCCATTCACTCAGCTTTTATTGAATGCAGGTTCACTCAAAGTAGAACATCCATATCCATTAATACCCTACTCACACTCTAACAATCTAAGAGAAATATAACACACACACACACAGAGCCATCGATGGGGGATAACAAACCCGACTCCTAGAGCCTCAGTCTGTAAGTCTGCGGAACAGCATGGTGGGCACAGGAGTTGTCAGCATCTTGCTAAGAAGGATCTTTGGAGCCAGGTGGGCAGCAAGGCAGACAAAGTCCTCAGTCCAGCAGGGCAGAGCCTCTGGCAGCAGATGCCAAGGGAGATCAGTGTGGTGTGGAGCAGCACTCTGGTGTGTGGAGCTCAGCTGTCTCAGCAGTGGTCTGGAATCTGCCTCACTTATACATTGAAAGTGGTGCACTCCACCCTTCTGGGTCTTTTTGATAAATGTGGTGTCACCCCTGATGCCAAGCAGGGAATTTTCCCAAGAGCCTGTGGGTGGTACATAGCTGTTCTTCTTGACATCCCTGAGGGTAAGGGTGGAATTTCCCCAAGAACCCATTGCATGGAGGTGGGGAGAATCCTGCTCTGCAGACAGGGCTACTCTGATCACATGTGCAGATATCTTAAGTGTGTCCCCTTGCAAGATGTGTCTCCCTCTTGAACCAAAGTGTTGTGGCTGACTAACAGCCATTTTGGTTGATGTGCACTGCTTTGTTTTATATACTTTATTCTATCTTGACCAGACCAATGCCATTTTATTGGTCCTGCTCTCCACACAGTGGCAACAGTATCTATATAATAATATAGTGATTGTAGACATTTTCTGTGTGATGTTTAGGTCGTTCCTACAAAGTTCTCAGTACTCCAGACAACTGTGAGTTTACCTCACAATGTCAGTGTATGCACTGGGAGCAAGAGCGAAAGTAACAAAGGAAGAGCTTCAACAGTTCAGAAACAACTCTTGGGATCTCTGTTTGATGAAAAGAAAGTCAGTGAAGGTGAATATTGAATTAGTTTCTGGATCACAGGTCATCCAGCCTAAGAAGTCTTATTGAGGGAAGAGAGAGCATGCCATTGAAATGCTCTCAATGGTGCTCTCTGTCCTCCACCTACTCTATATTTTTCCTCAAATGCTGGATTATAAACCCTGAACTTCTTGTTTGTAAAATGAAGTTAAGTTACCCATAGAGTTTTGCTAGATATGGGGTTTCCAACCCTCCTGACTCTGCAATCTAGAACCACTAGATTGTGTCTATTTTTATGAAATGTTGAGCTCTTATTCATAGTGAGTTCTGTCATTCCACATAGCTTTGAGAACCCAAAGTCAGAGCTGTGTATAGCTTTGACATAAACAAAATCTCAGTGCTGAAAATGGATCAAAATTTTTTCAGACTTCATAACTACATGCATATTGATATTCTCAGCATTAAGAGGGGAAAAATCCAACTGATTATTAAAAACTGGTGTCCCACAGTAGCTATCTAAAGATGAAAAACAAAACCTACCTTAGGAGTTTTCTGGGTCCTTATCATGATAGTCTTAATCATGAATTGAACAACAAGATAAAATTGATATAGAAAGACATGTTTAAGAACCTCATGACTGGTACAAGATAAGAAATATAGTCAATAACATTGTAACACCTATGTATGGTGCCAGGCAGGTACTAGAAATATAAGGAGAGCCCTTCATAAATGATATGATTATCTAACCACCATACTGTACACCTGAAACTAATACAAAATAACATTGAATGTAAAGTATAATTGAAAAAAAATTTAAAGTTAAGAAAAAAGAACCACATGAATGAGAAACATCTTTTGAGCCCATTTGTTTTTAAAACCATTTTTTATCTATTTAATGAACATAAGAGCAAATACAATGGGAACTATTAAATTGATCTAAGCAAATAAGGTAAAAACAATGGAACTGCTCTTTAGTAAAAGTTCACTACAGTAGGAGAAACACCGGCATGGTAAATGGACTTAGAGTTATAGGTGGCTGACACAGAGGCAGGGAAAGAAGACAGTGTTTCTAGCTGTTTGAGCAAAGCATAAAACCCACTGAATATGTGAAGTGCAAAAACATGCTAGTTGCCAAAGGTAAGAACTGAACAAGAGAACGACCTAATCTGTATTGGAATGCATCACCCATGTGGTGGAAATACAAAGGGAGACCCAAAGTGGAAACAGTGCCTGGAGGATCAGCAGAAAAAAATCAATAATAAATTTGGTGTGTGTACTAAGGGAGAAAAGTCTCTCCATTGCATTACTAAATGGGATTCGGTTCAACTGTGGGACACAGGACTTTGTTTGGTGTGATAAATGGCATGCTATCAGTGAGTGTATTTGGAATTTTCAAGGTTAAACTCAACTGTGGTTCTAGGGAAGAAAGAATGGAACAGATGAGCCTGTGCAGTATTTTCCAGTTTCCTGCTCTTTTTGGGGGACCATTTTCCCTAAAATACTTAATGAAAATAAAAAATATAAAATATTTTGAACAAACACACTCACATACACTTGATTTACAGTATAAAATTTAACACAGAACAGTACATGTGCATTGATATTTAGAAAGTTAATCCATGGTCCCCACAGCAGCAGCTGGGTACACAACATCTGTTATGATACAGAGGTGGGGCGCCATGTTCTCAATTAAATATTGCAAATTAAATCAATACAATTAATTGGATGCTATAGTGAATAAGAAATATTAAGGAACCAGTATCATAAATCATAATAAATCCTCTAGGATACAGATCCAGAGCCACTGAGAGGAAATATATCATGACTCTTGGTTATCTATAAATCACCAGACAAAAGGGGATGAGAAGCATAGGAAACATTTTATATTTCTACTGTAGTCTCTTTTCTATCCTTATATCAGGGAGTTCAAATGGATTGTTAGCTATAATCACCTTTTAATCTTACTGTGCTCAGACAATGTTATATAAACTTGTACATTCCCTGTTTCTTATATACCTAATTATACACTGTAAGTTGAGCGCAGAATCAGCTGCCACTCATGAATAATTCAGTTTTATTAATTCATCTATATCAAAGAGGATAAATTATATAATTTGTGCAGGTTGACCCAGTGGAACTCACTTATATTATTGAATATGTTTAACTTATATTTTGGCATAACTAAATGCATACCAAAAACAAAACATGATCCTGTATAAAGTAATGCCACTGTAATAAAAGCATTTCAACAGAGGCATCATCATGTTAACAAAAAGACAAAAAATGGCATGCCTCTTATTGACAAGGTTGGAATGAAATCTTATATCTTGGGTTTATTCACTTAATTTTTCATTAAACTCATTTATTCAAAAAATTTAAATTTATTGGAATACTATTCTGTTCTAAACATAGTATGAAGTGTTTCAAAATTAGTTTTTTTTCCTCAAGGTGTTTAGAATGTAATAGAAACGCTAGTATGAAAACAACTAAATGATTATAATAAAGTGTACTGTGAGAAATAGAAACACAAGATACTGCTGGAGCAGTTAGGATGTTTCAGACGTAAGACTCCACATGTGCGGAATACTTGTGTCACAAAAGCACATGAAATTCCAAGGGAATTAGTGCTAAAATGAAAGTAAGAGATGTGGGAAGAGATAAGACTAGGAGAGTTAAGTCCCAGTGAATGAAGAACAATTTATTTAATTTCAGGAAACAGAGCCATTGATCTGCAGGCCCAGAGAGCCGATAAAAGATTTGAAGCAAGGAAATGACATCATGAGATTTGTATTTAAGAAGATAAATTCTGGTAACTGTACAAAATAAAGAAGCGTTAGACAAGCTTGAAAAAATAGCAGGAAAAAGGAATGTTTCAGAAATTTACAGACAATTATAAAATCAGAACTGAGGGAGTAACACAGGTATTGGAGAAGGAAACAGAACCAAGAAATAGAAGAAAGTAAAGTCAATAGTAAGGGAAAGGAAAGAACCAAGAATGATTCTCGCTTGTAGAGTTTGGGGCTTGGCCATTTTATGGATTGCTGTGCTGTTCATAAAGATGGGAACATCAGTGACATTGCAAGTTTGGGTTAGGTAAAATCAGTTCAGCTTAGGGCATGCTGATTTGAAGTATAAGTGGAACGTCAGGGTGCATGTACTCCACAAATAATTGACCATGTACCTGAAGCACAGTAAAGAAGTCTGGACTAAATTGAAAGTCATCAGCATATAGGTACTAATTAAAATAATGGGAAAAGATACTATCATTCAGAATGAGTACACAGAATAGGGTCTGAGAAGCATATTGATAGTGAAACATTGAAGGACTCTGATATTTGGGGGGCTGGAAAGAGAAAAAAATCCACGTAAAAGATTAAGAAAGAACCCTGAGTAAAGGAAGAGAGAAAGCTAGGGAATTTGTCTATAAAACCAACCAGAAAAAAAGAAAAGAAATGATGGGGTAGTTTGATCACCAGAGTCAATGTTATAAGGTCTCAAATTAGATGAGAAGGGAAAAACTGACATTTTCTTTGACAATTTTAAGTAGTTCTTATAAAATTGAGGTATCAAATATCTAATGGCAATGATGAAATCCAAATTTCAAAGAGTGACTGGAGGTTTAAGTTGTTATGCAAATTAGTTTTTCTTCAATGAGCCTGCATGTAGCAGACAGGGAAAACATAGTGTAGTAACTAGAGGGCAACATGGGCTCTAAAGAATAATTTTATACAATAGAGTCATAAAAAAAGAGATACTTTTTGTGGCAAATTATTTAGGAAAAATAAGTTGGTATTCAGAACCATGGCTGAGAATTAACCTTTAAATGCAAAAGAACCATCTATTCCACTCATAGAAGGGTTGAATATGACTCTAGGTAGACACTGAAATACATTTGTGGGGTACAAGGTGTGAGAGACCCACATGTTTTCATACCTGATTGTCCAAAAGTTCTCTGTAGAAAAGGAGATATGATACTTTGATAATTGAGAAATTGGAATGTGTTAGGTAAGATTGAGTATGATGATGACTATTCATAAGAGATATTATAAGAACTGACAAGAAGGCAAGGACAAATAAAATGATTGCTAATAGAACTAGGTGTCCAGCGAGTATGAAGAAAACAATGTGTAATATCACCAATCTGCAAAGACTATGATTTTCCTCTAGAAACTCTCAGCAAATCCTAAAAAGAGGAGGTAGATGGCTTGATTGAGTAAATTAGAAGGATTTTTTTGGTACTTAGGCCAAAAAAATCATATAAACAAGCCAGGAAAACCATCCAAGCAAAAATAAAAATCAAACAAACTAGCTGCAAATAAAATTCTGGTATGATTCACCACTGAGGCTGGGAGTCACAGGAAACAACTGAAGCAATGAAAATAGGAGAAGAGTGAGGGAGGAATTCAATAGCCAAAGGCCCAGTAAAGATAAAATGCTACGTACTGAAAGTAATGAAGTGAGAAGCTGAAATGAATGGAGGCTGTGGTTAGAGACTAATATTTTATATCTTATTATATTAGAGGTAATCAAAATATGTGGTGATAAAATCCAGCTGTAGCCAGGGATGATGGTCTAAAGTAGAGTGGAAGTTGAGAGAACTGGAATCCAAGAAGTCAAACACCTATGAGAAGAAAGCATCCTGTGCGCTAGACATATATTCTTTGAGGTCATTATGGGGGCTGTTTGGATTTGAATAAAATAAATATTATGATTCATGTGCCCAAGGGCTTCAGCAGATAGGCATATCAAAGAATTATAGAGGCAAAACTGTAAAGATAGGAGAGTTTTTGTGTGAACTAAACAGCAAAACTCAGGAAGTAGCGATGTAGTGATGATAATTACGAAAGCAGATTTCAGCTACGACAGCTTGGTGAATGGAGTGGGAATAAATGAATGATATCCTCTGCAGGAGAAACTGGAAGGCACAGCAGGGAGTCAGATTGTAACTACGTCCAAATGTTGAAAAAATATTTGGAAGGAATTAGAATTTTACGTGTAGCTGTGAATGGCAAATTATTAAGTAGGGTGCACTACCATAGGGCTGGAAGAAAATAGCAAAGTCTACATAATGAAATTTAGTGGACTATGTTTGCAAGTTTTTACTTTAGCCTAGGAACATCGGGGAGAAATTGGACATTTTGAACAACAAAGTGGCATAACCTGATTTGTAATTTAAGACATTATTAAATTTAAAACTTTAATGAGAACATATTGGGGGCAAATGATACTTGTGGTAGAGAGAATAATTTAGGAGGCCATTGTAGTAAACCAGAGGAGAGGTGGCGATGGACAGATTTAGAGTCACAGAGTAGGATGGAGAAAAGTGGGTCAATGTAAGAGATACTTCAGAGTGATTGCTGGACAAGATTGCCATTTCAGACTCACTATTCCTCAGGTGATAGAAGAAAAATACTGAAATGACACTGAGGCTAAGTTTTGTTAAAAATAATTATGTAGGTTTTATATATGGATTTCCATTATCAGTTTCCTGACCATCCTGTGTCACAGAGTCGGAAAACCTAAAAACTGTAGTATTTCCCAGAATCTTTTGTCAGCACGTTCCTTCTTTGTATTGCAACAAGGAAAGTAATGCTTCGAGATTCAAAAAACAGAAGAGAAGAGTACAAACTTTCTTCCTTTAGAGCAGTGATTTTCAACCTTTTTCATCTCATGGTACATATAAACTAATTAGTAAAATTCTGCAGCACCCCACAAAATATATTTTTTTACCAGTCTGACAAAAAAGAGCTATAATTTTGATTCATTCACACCAGAGGGCTATTGTTGTGTTGGCTGCTGTAATTTTTTTTTATTTGAAAATCTAAGGAAAAAGAGGTCAGTGCTCCAGATTAATAGTCAGGTATTGCATGTTTTAAATTTTTTTATGGAACACCAGTTGTTGCTGCTTTGGAGGCTTCAAGAAAGTAGGCTAACCCACTACATATATGAAGCTCACATCAGTTTTTTTTTTTTTTTTTATCTCCCTTGATTCTGCAACTTCAATGCTTCAGGAGCCTGAGATTGTTAATAGTGATTTCCCCCAATGCTTGCACTTTCTAGCTGCATAAAATGTAACAGTGGTTTCCTGGCCTGTTTTGGGATAGCTGTTCATACACAAGCTTCTAATTCCCTCTGAGATACCTGGAGTGACTTACATGGCTACCTAAAGCCTTGACCAATGCAGACTCTTGTAATATAAATAGCTCACAGTGGTGTTACCTACATCAGGGGTTCCTGTGAACATCCAAGGTGAAAATTAAGCAAGTTTACCACAAACAAATAGAACCTTCTAGTAAACAAAAAGGTTTATTAGAGCTCGGAAACAGCATCCAAACAAAGAAAATGCTGCTCCCCAAACAAAGCCTGAGGACGGTTTTACAGAAGTTGAGGCATGAAGTCAAAATGGCAGGGAGCATTTGGTGCTTGCTCAGTACAACTACATGTTTCTACATGGGAAGCATGTCTCATTAGCATGTTATATCTCCACCCAGGGGTGTTTTTATCATTAAAATGAAGATAAGGTCACAGAGTGACCACCTGGGGCTGAACTGCACATGCTCATGCCTTAGGGTAGAGATAGTCTTTTTGGCCAGTGGATAAAGCTGTACCCTGTGTTTGCTGCCTCTGCTCTGTCTGCTTGCTAACTGCACGCAGGGTTTGAGGGGCAACCAAGTGAAATTTCAGTCTCACCAGGAGAGGCTCAGCCTGTCTCAGTGGAGAACTGGGATTGATGATCTGATCCAGTATAATTTGAAAATAGTAATGTGACTAATGCTAATGTAAATTAAATACTGGTAGACTCCAGAATGCCTGTTGTTGCCTGAGAAGAACTGTTTCTTCGAACTATGGCTTTGATAGACCAGATGATTATTGCAACAGAACGTAAGACTATGAGAGGGCTACTTCTGGCCATCTGGTTAGCTTATAAAAATAATTTAAAAAGCCAAAGCTTTAAATTTAGGGCTCAAGGCAAGACCAAAAAATGCAGTAAGAGTCTATTGCTGTTTCTAAAGAACCTCTAATGCCCTGGAACCTTGCAGTTAATGTTAATTATAAGACCAAGGTTAACCATTCAGGGTCCCAAATTACAATTTGTTGATGTAGACAGAGTCATTCACAGACTATAAGGTTTTTATATGAAACACAAAGCATTGAATGGAGGGAAATGTGACAGAGAAATTTGGAAAGGAACTTTTAGTGAATTCTTGTGATTCTGAATACAAGGACCCCAGAATTTCACCACATATTCCCTGCTAGCAGGGTCAGTGCCTTTATATTTATCTTAGATCAGGTTCCTCTTGTTGCAAGAGACTATAATGAGATAATTAGCTTCATTCAAAAGGTTACTGATTCTCCTCAAGACCCATGACTATCAAATTTTAGTGACTACACACTCATGTAAAAAAAAAGAGAGGCCAGATCCCAGTTTATTCTAAAGAAATCCATTTCCTTCTAGCTTGCTCTGGAAGAAGAGAACCTATAAACCCACATGATTGTAATCATTTTATGAATTTAAATCAAAGAAAAATTGGAGAATAGGTGTAAGGATGGACTTTAAGGAAATATACCAGAAAAGAAGAGACAGTAAAATGCAGGGATTTTGATAAGCAAGCCTTGTCTCTGGTCCAGTCCACCATTTTAAGTTTATCCTGCTGATTGGATCAGGGAAGCAGAAGTAACAAATGACCTAATTGACTTGGTAGGAAACACCCTTATCCTTAAAAAAACTCAGAAGTCACAGGCAGGCCACCTTGATAATGTTATTAGTCATCTAAGAATTATCAAAATGGTGTTCCAAAATGAAAGATTACTGTCCTTTACTCCTCATAGCCCTGAAATAGTGATAAGACTTATTTGGACTCTTGGAATTCTGCAGGGATATACCATATTTGAGCATGCCACTCCTTACCATTTACCGAGTAACCCAAAGCCACGGGATTTGAGTGAAAATCAGAGTAAGCAAACACTCTGCAGGTAGTAGAGACTTGACCCAAGATGTTGACCAGTTAAACCTTGCGAAGTGGAAGATTCAAAGATACTCAAAGTGCAATATCCATTACCAATAAGGATGCAATACATGGTCACCATTCATGTCAAGCAAAGCATTGCCCTCGGTTCCACGAAGAACTATTTTCCCTTAGAGAACCACCTCCTGGATTTCTATTAACTAATTCACATATTAAGTAATTTAATATTTTATTCTCTTCTTCCCACATTTTCATAGGAAGTATGTGTATAGCATTTTTACATAGATTTCTAATTTCTTATTTTAAATTATAGAATATAAAAGTAGTTGGTGACTAAAAAAAAAGTACAGTGATTATTATACAAAGATGGGTACAATAACTCACAAGAATTTGTGTTCTCTTTTTATTTTAGGGGTACAGGGATATACAGCTTGATATATATAATACTGGTAAGCCAGTTAGAGGGATACATGCTGTTGCTTTTATTATTTTCTAAGGGTTGAAATGTAAATACATAGAAACAGCTCCCAGATACCAAAATGTTGATCTCCATCTCCATGATTCTAAACTCTTCCTTGTAACACAGAATTTAGATCTCTAAAAAATACACTTTCCAGGTTTTCTGTCAGCACAAGTCTAACTTAGACCTTGATTACAGGCGTTTGTATGAAATTGGGTCAGCAGAACGCAGAAGTAATTTTTCCCTTCAGTGGCTGATACGTGTGTAACCCGGGAGTCGATGTGACTGGCAGAGGCGGCCCGGCGGTCTTCACATCATTCCCCTCAGTTTAGCAGATAGTTGAGTTCACAGTTTGCGCTTCCTGATTTCCCCAAAGCCACCAGTGGTTCTCTCTGGCCTTCCCTCAGCCAGCATTTCCAATGGCTTTGTAAGAGTCTAATTCCCTGTATTATATCCTGTGTGTGCCACAATATTTAGATTTCTGACTAAACTCTGACTTTATAATATAATACATGGAGGAAAAGTGAGCTCTAAGCAATTTCAATAAAGAAATAAATAAATTTGTCTTAACAGTTGTGATATTTGGTTCTGACATCATTTTTACAAGTATATCAGGTGTTCACATTTCTGTTGTCCTTCATAACCATTCAGGCCTTTAAGGGAAATGTATACACATAACTTTTTTGTATATAGATAATTTGCTAACTCCACATTTTTCTGGGACTAAATAAAACACTATTAAGGGAACTAATCAAGTGAAAAAACAGACTATTTTAGAGCAACTGCTGAAAACACTTTACAGGTTTAAAGGTCAGACAGCAATTAACAGATATGCATGATTGTCACAAATCACTCAAAATAATCTTTCTAAAATTCAGTTTCCTCATAAGTAACAGTAGGATAATACCTCACAGAGAAGGTGTAAAAAATAAATGAAAGAACATACAGCAAATAGCATTGTTACCAGTAATTTGCAGTATGATTGATAGTTACTGTTTTGTTGTTACTATAACGTGGATTTATAATATCTTTTTAACATTTTAATCATTATTTAAACAGATGTGCCTTATAATGTGGTGATTTCCTTGTGATAGATTTGCCATAATAAAATGAGAAATGACGGATATTTATGTAGCATTCTTTCTGGACAGACTCTTAAAAGGAATTCTACCAATATCCCTGTTGGCAAATAAGAGGTTTCTGAAAATGTATCCTAAATTGGTTTCCCAGCTATTTCCATCTTGTGACAGCCACTGCAAGGTGCCAGGGCCAGCTGCCCTGGACTCTCATTCTCTCCACCTGGGCCTGGTGGAAAGGACAGCTGAGAAAACCTGCAGAGCGTGGCTGGGGAGAAAACTAGCGATGACATAAAATGTCCTCACAGTATAGTTGTGGCCAGTAAGCTCAAACAGGTCCTTGATGTTGCTGAATTTTTATTTACATTTCTTTAATCTATTTACTCTCTTCATTGGCACCGCACACCTTTTCCTCTCTCTTGAAATTTTGACGGCATATTATCCCTCTAGAAAACTTAAGTTTTATTTAACTTAACAATATTCTGTAGTAAATGTAAGGAAAATTTCTACCAGCTCCTATCGTAGTTACACTCCTACATGGCTTCTTTCTGCTCTCCCTTTTTTCCTTTTATAAATAAATTGTCCTATTCCTAAGGGCAGCCTCCCCAATTTCTGTACTAAATATTATATCTTTCGGGCTTTTATAATGATTGGAGTCCAGTACCTCTCTAAATATCAACTTATCTTTCCCTATTAGATTATTTATATGTGTAGACAAACATGTTCTTTTTTCTCCCATGTTAAGAAAATACCACAAACTAGGTGCCTTAAATAACAGATTTTTTTTTTTCCTAAAAATTCTTCAAGCTGGAAGCTCAAATCCAGGTTACTGGCAGCGCTGGTTCCTTCTAAGGGCTGGGAAGAGACTCTGTCCACGCCTGGGTCCTAGCTTCTGGTGGCCTGCTGGTGTCTGGTATTCTTCGGCCAGTAGACACCTCCCCTCACCTCTGCTTTCATCTTCACATGGCGTTCTACCTGTGTCACGTCTGTGTCCAAGTGTCCCCTCTTTATAAGGACAAGAACTTGTTAGACTAAGAACCCACTTTACTCCAGTATGACCTCATCTTTATTAATTACATCCACACTGACCCTGTTTCCAAACAAGGTCATATTGTGAGGTACTAGGAGCTAAGAATTCCACATATAAGTTTTGAGGAAGCATAATTCAACCAAAGAGAAAACCTTTTCTAAACACACATTTATATATATAAAATCTAGATTTATGCTTTATATGATGTCTACACATTAAAGAGTCCCTAACTTATGCCCTAGGCCAGACTTCTCTTCTGAATTCCAGACTTATATAGCCAAATATTTTCAATATTTCTGCTTTGATATTTAACAAACATCTTAAACACAGCAAACAGTCTTATAAAATAAACTCATATAATCCCAAACCAGGATGGTAACAGAAGCAAGAACAAGCACCCCAAGTGCCTCCCACAGGTCTAATAATTATTCCCAGAACCTTATTCTCCCAAATCATTACTCCTTCTCTCCCTCAGTGGTAACTTATATCCTGACTTTAATAACATTTATAGCTTCTATTTTAAATTATGCATATCTAAATAATAGAGTTCAATATTACTACTCAATTGTATATAATTGAAATTTTGCATGATGTGTTGGCTGTGTCTTGTTTCTTTTACGCAAAATCATGTCTTTAAGATTTGTTCATGTTTTTGCTTTTCACTGTGTTTTATTCATTGGAGAATAATGTTTCATAGTGAGACTATCTCACAATTTGTTTATCTATTATGTTATGTCCAAACTTTGAGGATGTCTTCATATTTGCGCCTTTATTAGCATTGCTGTTATGGCCATTCTTGAACACGTATCCTGGTTCAAATGAGCATGAATTTTTATGGGCTACATGCATGGGAATAAAATTACAACACCATACTTGCATTCATCTTCACTTCCTGAGGACATTAGGGTAAGTGAAATAAAACCGAAAAATAAAACTTTATAATATTATTTATACATAGAATCTAAAAATGTAGGACTTATAAAAGCACAAAGGAAAATGGGAGTTACCAGGGTCTAGGGGTAGAGGAGTAATGTAGGTGTAGTTTAAGATGCAGGTGGCAAACACAGGCCCGTGGGCTGAATCCCGCCCTCCACCTTGTTTTATCCGGCCCGGCACCTTGTTTCTACCCAGAGGCGCGCCGAGCTCCTCGCCTTTAGTTAAGGAGTAGTTGCATTTATACAGTCCTAAGATTACCTTCGGCCCTCTGAAGGCAACCATGAGGCTGATGTGGCCCTGGTGAAACTGAGTTTAACACCCCAGTTTACGAGTACAAACCTGCAAATAGCAGATAAGAGTCCTGAAGCTCTAATGCATAGTATAGTGATTTTAGACAAAAATATTCATTATAGACATCAAATTTGCAAAGAAACTAGATCTGAATTATTGCTACCACAAAAATATTATAATTTCGTAACATGGTAGGAGGCTTTAGCTAATGCTGCAATATATGAATGCATCAAATTAACATGTACAATTCAAAGTTTATTTGTCATCAGAAACCAGGGAGACCACAGGGAGTGGGATGACTTGTTTAAAGTGTCAGGAGGAACAAAAGCTGTCAACTGAGACTTCTGTATTCAGGAAAACTGTCCATAAAAGTGAGGTGAAATTAAGAAATTCTCAGACCAACAAAAGCTGAGGGATTCTGTCACTAGTAGACCTGTCCTACAACAAATGTTAAAGGGAGCATTTGGTCTGAAATAAAAGGATATCTGACAGGAATCAAAGCCATATGATAAAATAAATAATTATAGTGAAGGTGACTACATAGATAAATATAAAAATCAGTGTTTTTGTATTTTGACTTATATCTTCTTCTTTTCCTATATGTTTTAAAATACATATGAATAAAACTATAATTATAAGTCTATGTGAATGGGTACACAATGTTTAACAAAAATAACATTATGAAGGTGGAGGGAAAGACCTATACTGAAGAAGAGTTTTTGCATACTATTGAAGTTAGGTTGGTATTAATTTAAACTATCATTATGGACTTAAGAAGTTAAATGTAACACACAGGAAAACCAGTGATAATAATATACCCATAAAAGAAAATGAGAAGGAAAAAATTGGGATCTTACAAAAATTTATTAAACAAAACAGTTATAATGGGAAAATCGGAAAACAAAAGAGATATAAGACTCAGAGAAAGCACATTGCAGAATGACAGAGTGATCTGATTAATTTAAGGTTAGATATTAGCAAAATGTATTTTTAAAAACATGAGTCACCTACATATTTTTTGCAAGAAAATCACCTGAGATCCAAAGACATATAGATTGAAAGTGAAAAGATGGCAAAAGACATTTCATGTGAATAGCAACTGAAATAAAGATGGGGTGGTCATCCTTATATCACAAAAAATAGATGTTAAGAACTACCACAAGAGACAAAGAAGGATATTATATAATGATAAACATTATAAGGGCATTAGCCAGGTAGATGATGATGATGACAGATGATAGATAAGCAGATAGATATAGATATATATCATTATAGCTCCCAAATATATGAAACAAACATTTACAGAATATTTACAGTCAAAATAAGTCATTTTAACTCCCCACTTTTAATAATAGATACAGCCCTGAGTGGTGTGGCTCAGCAGGTTGGGCATCGCCCTGCAAAAGGAAAGGTCTCTGGTTTGATTCCGAGTTGGATAACCCTGGTGAAAGACACTATTCTTTAGAAGTATACAAACTCATAGCACTAACTCAAGAAGAAAAAAATATGACTACAACAAGTAAACACAATGAATTAGTCACCAAACACCTTTCAACAAAGAAAAATCTTTGACTAAATGACTTTACTAGTGATTCTACTAAACATCTAGAAAAGAATGAACACCAATGCTTCTCAAATTTCCTTAAAACAAATTTTAAAAGGAGGAACACTTTCCTGTGTAATGTATGCAAGATTTTTCCCTTTTGGGATGATGAGAAGGATACCTGGAACTAGACAGTGGTGATGTTTGCACAATTGTAATTGTACTTAATGTCCTTGGATGACACACTTTGTATTAGTTAACATGGGAAATTTTATGTTAAGTTCAACTTACCACAATTATAACAAAAAAACTTAGAGCTTTAAATTCTAATGATTATATATATTTTTATTTCTAAAATTTATATTTAGACATTTTGTCAACTGTGAATATTCTATTTTTATTCTCTCTTTTCCCTTTCCATATTTTAAATTATTTTATTTTTAATATACTAAATACCAGTCTGTTAATAATAATTGTCACATCTAAAATCTTTTTACTTGATCTGACTATATATTATATCAAATGACTATCACTTATATGCCCTTACTGCCTCATTGGCTTTGTGATTATTTTTATTGGGAATTCTTGTTTGAAAACATCTGTATTTGTGGGAAATCCATGTGACCAAAACTGAGGTTTTGTTCCTTCAGAGAGTATTTGCATTTGCTTCTGCTTGGTGCCTAGAAGAGGGACAACACATGATCACTTCATAGGATACTTTAAACTTTATTTTCTCATGGGGCTTTTCAGATCACATGGATCATGTGAACTTGAACCACAAAACTTCATGAACACCAACTTGTAGTTGAAAGTTCTAAAATCCAAAGCTAAAATAGGCAAGCTTTCAAACATCCTATCTTTGGAAATGATTACTTTTCTGTTTTATTTTTTTCCCCAGTTTTACTCTTTCACTGAAATTGTTACCCATGAAACCCAGCTCTGTGCGTGATCCCTGATTTGATCTTTCACTTTGTGTGAGCTCTGGGCACACATGTGTTATAAAAATCAAAGCTCTATATAAAGGGATGTACAATTTTTCCCAGGGAAGCCATGGACTTTATTTCACTTATTACTGTGGATTTATACTTTCCTCTTACTTTCTGCCTCTAAGGATTACTCTGACTTTATTACAGCTTAGATATGCACTTTAAATTATTCTTTTTAAGTAGATTCAACATTTCCTGACATTATTGGAATAGGATAATTTGTGGCACCTGTTCTGCCATAAATCATATTGTGGACACGATTGACTTTCACCCCATTTTTGTCCAGAGGTAGAAGAGAAAGTCGGGACCAAATATTATATCATCATTCTCCAAATTATTCTAATAATGAAACAAGTCCAGCAACTCTCCTGATCAATCTCTCTTTGGTGATCATTAGGGCTTCCACCAAACATCTTTAGCTCTTTAACTTTCATATGCAGAGGAGGGTTGCTTGCCATCAGTTTTAACTTATGGTTATCCATGTAGCTTTATTAGGCTGTTGTGAGAAAAAAATGTGTCACTTCTGCTCAGAAAATTTCAAAGATAGTGAGTGAGTCACTGCATACCACTCTCACTGTTGCATAGGTCAAGAACAGGTCAAGAGAAAGCATTTGCCCATCTGGACCCTCAAGGTATTATGATGCCAGAGACAGTCCCTCCCCATTGCTGATCTGCACTGGAAATGCAGGCTGTATAAGATATTGTTCTGTTACCTTCAGCAACTGATATTTAGGTGAGTTTTTGTTACCATAGTATATTTTAGCCTGCACTAGTGACTATCCTGCCAAATACTATTGTTTTTTATGTTCAATACAATGTCCACTACTTCATAATGTCTTCCCTGATATTGCTCAAAAATTAATTGGTCCTTTTGCTATTCTATTCTGATAAAAATAATAATAAAAATAACTAATTGTGTTTACTATTAAGAATTTGCTGTGTTAAGCATTTTACTCACATTGACTCATGTAATATTAGAACAGAATTATGAAGATGAATAATATTAGTACAGAATTATGAAGATGAATTAATTCATCTCCATGAAAATAAGACCTGGAGAACATTATGCTAAGTTAAATAAGCCAGTCAGAAAAAGACAAATACCACATGATTTCACTCATGTGGAATCTAATGAAGGAACTGAACTAACAAGCAAAATAGAGACAGACTCATAGACAGCAGAAAGACAGCAAAGAAGGGAAGGGAGAGTGCAGGGAGTGAGCAAAAAGAAAAGGATTCATGGACATGGACAACAGTGTGGTGATTGGTAATTGCATGGGCAGAATGGGGTATAAGGGAACTAAATGGTAATGGAAAACATATAAGAAAAAAAGAAATGTAACAACAACAACAAAAAAGAAATTAAGGAACACACAATATTGCTCATGGACCTTGTCATTTGACTGAGATTGTAATTATTGATTTATTCATGTATTATCCCAGTTAAAATTAGAACACCTAGTTAACTTCATAGCCACCAGCCCCAGTGGGAGACACAAAGTGCTCAATTAAAAAAAAATATTTTTCTAATTAAAAAGATACACAGAAAATTTAAAGATTAAAGAACATATAAATAAAACAACAAATACTAACTTTATTACTCTGGGAAAGTCTTAACAGGAATTTTGGGTTTATTTCCTTCTACTTTATGCATATGTAATTTGTAGATTGTTGACAATATACTGTATGCAAAATTGCAGATTAAATTTCATATTTAAATTCAAATATGAAGTGCTTCATGTGCTTAACATCTATTTTAATGACTTAATAAAATGCAATCATATGGGTAAATTCACTTCACATTTCCTGTGATGTTGTTGACTTCAGTTTTCAATTCAAAGTTATTTATTGCGTTCCTCTTATATTTCTTGTACTCTTCTAGACACTGGTTACAAGAACAAAAAATAATCCCTGTTCACATAGAGTTTGCTTTCTAGTGGAAGGAGAGACAGATATTCAATCAATCAGTATACAAGCACTTTGAAGAAATAAAGGGGAATAAGTGATGTAGGGGTGTCCAACTCGCCGCCCAAGGACTGCAGGTGGCCCAGGGTGGCTATGAATGAGGCCCAACACAAAATCGTAGATTTACTTAAAACCCTTTTTCTGCTCATCAGTTTTCATTGGTGTTCGTGTATTTATGTGTGGCCCCCCAAGTCAACTATTCTTCCAGTGTGGCTCAGAGACGCCAAAAGCTTGGACACCCCTGAGTGATGGATTGTTCTGTATTTTAGAAAATTTCATTAGGATTTTTTTTCACGAGGTGATAGTGTTTGAGGGCAAAGTTGAATGAAGTGAGGG
This sequence comes from Carollia perspicillata, assembly GCA_004027735.1. Classification (NCBI taxonomy): domain Eukaryota; kingdom Metazoa; phylum Chordata; class Mammalia; order Chiroptera; family Phyllostomidae; genus Carollia; species Carollia perspicillata. The sequence goes on along the minus strand of PVKM010006110.1, from coordinate 1,080 downwards.
GTAAAGCCATCCACCTATTTTAGGGAAGAAAGTTCCAGGCAGATGGAACAGCAAGTGCAAAGAAAATTCCTAAGGCAGATGCTTGGCATGTTCAGGAAGCACCGAAGAGTCAGATGGCTGGAGGAACCTAGCGAGTGAGGAGGACATTGTTATGGAACAGGTGAAGAAGGCAGATTTTATGAGCCATCATGGTTTTTGCATTTTGCTTCCAGTTTATAGGAAAGTGATTGACTTATTTGGATCATACCAACGATGTCATTAGAAATGTATTTTAATAGGATTTCTCTGGTTGCTCTGGGGAGACACTCTGAGGTAGGGGGTCAAAAATATAAGCAGGGGACCAGTTAGAGGCTACTGCAGGGTTCAGGCAAGAGGAGATGGTGGGTCATGGCAGAGTGGTGATGGTGTAAATGATAACATGTAAATGGTTTGATTATTTGGGATATGTTTTGTATTTGTTTGTACTTAATTTATTTATTTTAATCCTTACACGAGGATTTTTTAAAAAATTGATTTCAGAGAGAGGAAGTGGGGAGAACAAGAGAGAGAGACATTGATGTGAAAGAGAAACATCGATCAGTTGTCTCCCTTACACACTCTGACTGAGGATCAAACCCACAACATTTTGGTTCATGGGACAATGCCCCCACCAACTGAGCCACCCAGCCAGGGCATTTAGGATATACCTTTAAGGTAGAGCCAATTAAGAAATTCTTACCAGATTGTGTGTTAGGTATGAGAAAGAGTTCATCCTTAGCCTTTGTTTGGCTTTGATTTATGATACATAAGACTTCCAAATTATCTAAAAAATAATACCTCAGTGGATGTTGTACATGATTGGCTACATTTTTTAGATAGGTCTACTCTCCTTAGAATATTGCCCTAGAAAAGGAATTGCCCATTATTGGGGATTTTTAAGTAATCGCTTGTAAAAACATTGGCACACAGCAGCATCTGTAGACATATCTATTCGATGATGTTTATTTTTTATTTCATACTTACTTTCTCCTTCTTAGATTAGTTTAATTAAGTATTAACTCATAATATTTTCATTGATATAGTTGAATGTTTTTTACTATA
>PVKM010006109.1:0-45413 GCA_004027735.1 Carollia perspicillata | reverse complement strand
GCACCGAAATTTCTCTTGGATGATTTTATGCATTTTTTTCGAACTGAAACCTTGAAACTATAGCCAAGGTTTCTTTCCTTTTTTACTTAATTCTCCTAAATTACATATGATGCTGATTGTATAGCTTTTCATAATGGCAACAGGATTATGTACTTTCTGAATTGTACATCTAGTTAATGCCATTAAATTATGAGTAAGGAAAACCATAGCAATAGACCCAAATTTTTAAATTCCTACTTACAAAACTATCATTTAAAACCACCAAGAAGGTCTTTATAAAAGACCAAAGCAAACATATAAAATCCTACTTAAATCTTGAGTAACTCTGATTTAATTCTACAGGTATGTAACAGAATTTGTAAGCCTAGGCAATGTTTCAGCTCTTGGAACTTTCAGAGTCTTGAGAGCTTTGAAAACTATTTCTGTAATTCCAGGTAAGAAGTGATTGGTGTAAAACATAAGGCTCTTTGCACCTACAGCTCTTTCTTTGTATCCTTTCTTTCTTTGTATCTTTGTTTTGTGTTTGTGTGTGAACTCCCCATTGCAGATATGTGACAGAGTTTGTGGACCTGGGCAATGTCTCAGCGTTGAGAACATTCAGAGTTCTCCGAGCCCTGAAAACAATTTCAGTCATTCCAGGTGAGAGCTGGGTGAAAACCCATCATGTGTTTTTCAGCAACAGCTTCTCTGTTTGATATTCAGCATCACAGAATATTGGAACCATAGTAATCAAAATCATAAAATAAGAATCAGGTGTTTCAAAGAAAACAGTTCTTATTATTGGGACATAGTTTTTATGGTCTCACATTTTCATCAGCCTTGGAGTTTAACAATTTCTTGCATGAGACACTATAATAATAGAGTCTGTGTGATTTCCACTTAGAGATGTCATTTTTGTTCTATAGCAATTGTAAGGGTTTGGTCCTTAATTTTATTTATTTATTTATTTATTTATTTATTTATTTATTTATTTATTTATTTATTTATTTGATTTTAGAGAAAAAGAGAGAGGAAGGGACAAGGGGAAGGGGGAGAGAGATAGAGAGACATTGATTTGTTGTCCCACCTATGAATTCATAGGTTACTTCTTGTATGTGCCTGACCTGGGATCAAACCTACAACCTTGGCATATCAGGATTAGCTCCAGTCAAGGCCTGGTCCCAGGCCTGCGTCCTTATTGAATGTACCAATCTGTAGTTTCTAATTTATTATAGTCACTGATGACTATGTCTATACAATGTAATCTTAATATTGCTGTAAAATACAAGGGAATAAGATAATAAAGACTAGCATGACTCTGCATGGAAGTTTTATTATGTAAAGTATAATTATACTCTAAACCACCCCTGAGTATATTAAAATCTTTCTTACTTATAAGGAGGAATTCAAAAATATTTATTCAGTTAATCTATTATAACACTGACTCCGATGAATAATGGGCCATGGTTCATTAGCAAAAAAGAGAAATACAAGAGCCTCTCTTAATATAAGCTTCACGAAGACCATGAATGTCCCATTACTTTCACCCCAACACACTGGGATGTGGATTTTCATTTCATTATGTAGATCATTACATTTCCGAGGTCACCTCCACAAGCACTTGAGCTTACGATGAAAGTGCTGCTCTTTCACTGACATTGGATTCATTTTCCAATGTGTGCATGGAATCTGTTTTCAAGAAAATTGTGTGAGGCTTTTGTTTTTTCAGACCTTCTCATTCTTAATAGCAATGGCTTTCTTTCTTTCTTTCTTTCTTTCTTTCTTTCTTTCTTTCTTTCTTTCTTTCTTTCTTTCTTTCTTTCTTTCTTTCAGGCCTGAAGACCATCGTGGGGGCCCTGATCCAGTCGGTGAAGAAGCTCTCCGACGTCATGATCCTGACTGTGTTCTGTCTGAGCGTGTTCGCGCTGATCGGGCTGCAGCTGTTCATGGGCAACCTGCGGAACAAATGTATACAATGGCCTCCCACCAATGCTTCCCTGGAGGAGCACAGTATAGAGAAGAATATAACTGTGGATTACAATGGCACACTTGTAAATGAAACTGTCACTGAGTTTGACTGGAAATCATATATTCAAGATACAAGTAAGAATTACCGTTAGGTAGATTTATTTTTTTCATTGTTGATCTGCCCTCCATTTAAGCATGGATATTTTTTAAATGATTGCATAACAGTTTTTAATCTCTTAATCACCATAGCAAGGTATGTGCAATGGTTTGCACATACATTTAATTATTTTATTAATAACTATTCTAATTTTGATTCCTAAATGGCATTTTCTGTTGTATCATCATATGGGAGGCTGAAGAATTCAGCTAGAAAACAATTTTCCCATAATCTTTGGTTGCTGATGAAGACAATTGAATAACATGAACATTTCTAAAGCCCCTTTTGACTCTAAAGAACTATGCAAATGTAATCCATTAAACATTAATTACAGAGTGCCTTTTATATACTAGAAACTGTACAGGCTGCTGGGAAAACAATAGTAATAACACATGGCTTCAGGGTGCTCATACTTTAGTAGGTTATTTTTATTGTTATTTTATGGAAACCAAGTGATATGTAAAGGTAAACATTACTCTTATATTTGTAGAATAAGAATAGTACTACATCAGGGAGAAGTTATGGGAATCAGTGGGTTTTTTGCAAGAGTATAGATGAAATAGTCAAATGTTTAAATACTCTACTGAAGAAGGAGGGAAAAATAATTGGTCTAATATTTTTTTTCTTTTGAGAGTGACAAGAAAAGTAAGTAAAATTTTCTCTTTTATTTAATTTTAGTATATGCCAGTAGCAATATTTCAAAAGCAAAGAGAGTTAGAACATGATTCATGGGGAACAGGAATATACTTTTAGAGAAAAACATTAAGTATATAAAACTTAGACTCTAGATGTACTTAAATTTAGCTATATCCTTATTATGTTAAGGTTATAACTAATATTTAAGGGAAAAAAGTCAAAGAAGAATGAAAACCTTAGTGACTGGTTGTATGGACCAAATAGGATTAATCATAAAAGGTTATTAATGGTTTGATAATTCTTAAAGTAATGATAATATAATAAAAAAACTATCAGCATTTTTAAAGTTGCAGACTTAGACAATGCATTGGTTGCTACACATTAACTCTTCCACAATATTAGTTATATGCCAACAAATAATTTGCAAACAGTTGTAAATCTCTAGATTAAGAAAAATACTTTCATTAAGAAAAATACATCTCAGAGCAGAACATGGAGCATCCTTTATTCAGTTCATATGTCAACAAGTCCACTGCCATCATCAACTCTCTGAAATGTGTTCATAAATCTGATATCAAGGAACTGACTATGCAGATGTCATTTAGGTTTCATTTTCTCTAGGGAAAATTTAATGCATGCCATTTTTCTTACATTCAAAATCAAAGATATCTGAGGTTATTTTCAGCTATAAAAATCTACTCCCTAATAATATTTCATTTGTTGAAAAGTTCATTTTAAACCAAGTGCAAATATAAACAAAGTAGTTTGTCTTTGAAAGTACTAGAATATCAAATGTATTAAAATTAAAGATAAACATGACTGAAAGTTATATTTTCTTCAAAATAATCTTATAGTTCATTGAATTTAATGGATAAATCTTTACTTATAAATACTTAATATCAAAAATTTATCCAGAAATGACATGTTGCTTTCACTTTGTTTAATTTTAATTAAAAGTTAAATTCTTTCTGAGTTTTTCTATGTTCAAAGAAGTAATGATATTGGAAATGGAAATTATATTTCCCATTATGTTTTGTATCCCTTACAGAATTATGCATAGGATAAACTCTGAAAGTTTAGCATCTAGAAAATATTTCTTCTTAGTAAATCTAAAATTTTTCTTCTTAAAATTTCTCTTTCAAAACAGTTATCTAATTTCACATGTTTCTCTTCTTGTTATCCCTTTTTTATTAATTCAGGAAACTATTGAAAGACAACTATGTTTTAAACACTATAAACTATGTTTATAAACACTATAAACACTATAACATGGAAATAATTAACCATTTGACTTTCTTTTGAGGAGAAACAATATTTGTAAAGAAATAGTTGCACGATAAGACAATGAGTATAATAATAACAGAAGTATGTACATGTTAGTGGTAGCCCAGTGGGAGTTCCCAATTTTGCCAGTCTTTAGTGGGAAGAAAGTAAAGAATGTCCAGAAGTAATTCACAGAAGTGACACTTCAACTGGATATTGAAAGAATCTAAAGAATTTGCCAGAAACAGAAAGCTTTGAGATAATCTAGTATTCACCTATAGTAATTATTTAAGTTTTAGTAAATAAGATTATTTTTTATTTCATCCATTTTAGTAGTTGACATGACTTATGCATCCTTTTGAAAGCCACCTATGATACATTCTGGAAGTTGGTAGAAGTGTGAAGTATTATATACTTATAAATTGTGTTTAAAAATATAGAAGACCAGAAAAATATGATCCCTTTATTTTAAAGTATGTGACTGTTTAGAGAAAGCAAAGTTATTCTTATTCATTTTTATAGAATGCAGTTCTTATTTTAAATGAGAGTGGTGGAAAAACACTGATACCTTTCAAATATATGTTAGTACCTGTAGTTATCACTACTTTTACATTTTCAAAGAAAAAAATGCTTTGTTCTATGAAGTATTTAATCCCTTTAATATAAAATCTACTCTTTGGAGGGAAAGGGGGCAAATACTGGTATCTTTGAATTATCTAATGTGCTTGAAATTACTCATTGAACTCTAAAAATTATCACCTGATCTTCTTGTTCTCATTTTGCAGTGTAATGCAGATATTCATCATATGACTTTCTTTTTTCTAAACAGGATATCATTATTTTCTGGAGGGTTTTTTAGATGCATTACTATGTGGAAATAGCTCTGATGCAGGGTAAGCAGAAAAAAAATTGTATGTGTATGTGTATAAATTGCATATATATAAAATGTGAAAAATTGTTTTATGTTTTTTATAGAAACTGACAGATAATAGCCAACTAACTTTATTTATACTAATTTGCTATAGTTATGTTTACTTACAAGGCAAGGGATTATTTAAATATTAGGCAAGCATTTATGTTTTATAAAACAAGAAGTATCCCTGGCTGGTGTGGCTCAATGGATTGAAAACCAGCCTGAGAAGCAAAGGGTCACTGGTTCGATTCCCAGTCTAGGGCACATGCCTGGGTTGTAGGCCAGGTCCCCAGTAGGGGGCACTCGAGAAGCAACCACACATTGATGTTTCTCTTCCTCTCTTTCTTCCTCCCTTCCCCTCTCTAATAAATAAATAAATAAATAAATAAATAAATAAATAAAAGCTTAGCTCAAATGCTTTTCTTCTTAGATGAGTGTATGTGAGCTAGGAGCCATCTGGAGGCTCTATAGAAGGGATAATAGGCAAGATATGTGTTAAAATGCTAATTATCAGCAGAAAATAATTTCGTAAAATATTATTAGAAATTCAATGCAATATTTTAATGATGACATCAAGTGGCTAGTAAAGTTGTATCAAAAGTTGAGAAAAATAGTAGTTGCTTACTTCTCATACTTCCATTCTTGAAATAGGCAATGGTATAAGTATAGCATACTATCAGAATAAAAAGCAGAATTTCTTGTAAACTTCCTTTTTTCCCATTTATAGCCAATGTCCAGAAGGATATGTGTGTGTGAAAGCTGGTAGAAATCCCAATTATGGCTACACAAGCTTTGATACTTTCAGTTGGGCTTTTTTGTCCCTGTTTCGACTGATGACTCAGGACTTCTGGGAAAATCTTTACCAACTGGTGAGAACCTGAGGACACACATACTGCATTTAAGTAGAAGTATTTGAGAAAACCAAGTTAGAGATGAAATTCAAACCCCGGCATGATGTAGTACAAAGAGCACAACTTGAAATCGAGAGATTTGAGTTTCTTTATCCTGTTGATTATAACATGTGTTAAGCATAGTAATTAAGCTGGGGTCAGTGATTCTCTCTCAATTCCCTTTGTCTCAAAACTTACTAACCACCCTTCTCAGACAGAGATCTTCCCGAACAGATGGCACATGCTCCCCTCAGTCCCATCTGTCCCCTCAAGTATTATCCCTCAGGTGGCAGATGATAAAAATAATAATCACATGTAGAAAGATGACTTTGGTTTCTTCCTTAATGTTCACTTAACACTAGCTCTTTGATGAAGGTCTCCATGGTATTTTACTTAACTCTGTTTTACTCTTGGTAATTCTAAGAATTTCCTTGTGAAGGTATGAGTTAGGGGAGAAGAAGATGAGGCTTAAAAACATACAAACATGTAGGAGGGGTGTGAACATCATAATTATTATTTATGTCAGAGTCCCACAAAACACACAAGTAAGTTGAAAGTTGAAGCCATCATTTAATGAAATAATATAGAAAAATAATGCTGATGTTGTTTCCAGACATTGCGTGCTGCTGGAAAAACATACATGATATTTTTCGTGCTGGTCATTTTCCTGGGCTCATTCTACCTGATAAACTTGATCCTGGCTGTGGTGGCCATGGCCTACGAGGAACAGAATCAGGCCACCATGGAAGAGGCAGAGCAGAAAGAGGCTGAATTTCAGCAGATGCTCGAACAGCTTAAAAAGCAGCAGGAGGCAGCTCAGGTAAATTCGCCAAATGAAGTATATCCTGTCCCATGGTACTATATTTTTTTATTGTATGGATATTACAAAAATATTGGAGAGAAAGATAATTTGGTTGTACTCAGGAGAAGCTGAGTATAAGAGATTAGAAAAGATTTCTGCATTTTGATCATCTATACCAATAGTTTACTTTAATTATTCTAAGATGTTTAAAATATTGACCACAGTAAAACTCACTCATGCTATTTTAATCATCTGAAGATTTTTAGAATAAAAGGCAAAATGTGATTTTTGGGTTTCTTAAGTGAGAGACACTTACTGAATAAGTATACTGGCATTAGAAGAAAATCCTAAGAAATCATATTTTCTTAAAATATGATTTCTTAGGATGTAATAATCAATGTAATGTAATGTAATGTAATAATTTAATGTAATAATCAATAAATTTTCTTAAAAATTTATTGATTATTACATTAAAAAATTTACCTGATTATTAGAAAATAGTCCATTCTTTTCTGTAACCAAAACTATATTATTTTTTAATGTGGTTCTTAATTGCCTTTCTTACATAAATAAGGGATTCATTAAATCAATATAATATTCCCTGATATAGCAATATGCAATAGGCATATGAAAGTTATCAATTTTGTAAAGATGAGGTAACCTAAGGATTACTTGCTCTTATAGTGAGGTGTCAGTACTCCTAGTTCAATAAAGTGACTTTCCTATCACTTCCATCTTTCCTCACTCTCTAGTTTAGCATACAAACTCATTGTCTTTACCCAAGTTGATTGGGCAATACTAATTTTTTGGAGGAATCTCTGTATTGAAGTTACTCTGGGGACAATAATAATGATAAAAAAAAATTGCCACCTGGTACCAGTACAAGCCACAATCACAAGGCTCTTCCATCCCCGCTCATGTGGCCAGCACACACCAGTGCTGAGTTTAAGACAGGAACAGTATTGGGGAACTGAGTGTCTTGTCTTGCTTAACAGAAACTACTGGCCCTCCCTGCCCTAAGTTTCTGATAGAGTATTGTGTAGAGCTAAGGAAAAGATTTTTATCACTTTCCATAAATTTCATCGATGATATTTTGAGGATATTGTACAACTCTCTTTCATCACCTAGAGAGAGGACGTCAGCTCTTTATCTCATTCCTCCTACTTTTAGATGTGACCTCAAGGAACTCATCAGCTTTTTTTCCAAGCCCCAGTTTCTTTTTCAAAGAAAAGAAGACAATGTCAAGTAAATACCAATTTTTAGAGTAAATCAAGTCCCCAAAAGTACAGTGAGTTTCTGTGCTCGTTGATGCCTGATTGATCATTTAGAATATGCAGTCTGTAAAGCATAATACAGATACAATAAATGTTAGCACAGAGAACACCAGGTTAACTCTGAAAGTCTTCATTAGGTGGAAAGAAAAAATAATTCCCCCTAATAATCGCAGAGCTTCTTCTATGTGAGATCAGCTCGAGTCAGCTAAATGTATTTTTGAAATGCTATGCAAGTACTTGGGCCATTTGCTAAAAGGACCAAGTCATCTCTAGTGCCCCGCTGAGGCCATCTCTCCCCAACACAGCAGGCAGCCGCTGTCACTGCCTCAGAGCACTCCAGAGAACCCAGCGCAGCAGGCGGCCTCTCCGACAGTTCGTCTGAAGCCTCCAAGTTGAGTTCCAAGAGCGCTAAGGAAAGGAGAAATCGGAGAAAGAAAAGGAAACAGAAAGAGCAATCTGGTGGGGAAGAGAAAGATGAGGATGAATTCCACAAATCTGAATCTGAAGACAGCATCAGGAGGAAAGGGTTTCGCTTCTCCATTGAAGGAAATCGCTTGACGTACGAAAAGAGGTACTCCTCTCCACATCAGGTACGCACCACTGAGTTCCGGGACGCATGATGGGGGATCGGAATGCCGAAGGCAGGGGGTGAATTACATCAGACTGATGGATTTTCATCCGCAGAATTGACTGCTATGTTTATTATATTTAAGCCCACCCTTTCTGCATATAGCTGTGTGAAATTTTCACTCCACATATGTAAGTTCACAGCTTGGTGTAGTTGAGACAACACAGAGTTGAAGGTCAGGCGACCTGGATTCTCATACTGTCTGCTGGTATTTGTAACTGATGACATTTCATCTTTCTGGTCCTCAGCTGATCAGTAATGTCTTTGTGTGTAACTTATGTTGTCCTCCCCCCAACTTTCTTATAAACCACCCAGTGTGCTTCTGAACATATTAGTCCTTGTATACTTTATCAAAAAGTTTGTCTCTCTGGTTTCAGAAATTTTAACCTCAAGTTCTAAGAACACTGAGCCTTATAGATGAAAAAGAAATTATAATTAAAGTGATTTTAGGAAAACAGACAAAAGCAATTTGTGAAAAGTGACAAAATTCCTTGAAAGGAAAGAGCAGTGAAGACAAATGTAGCCTTATTACGGCCAGGATGTTGATGTTGCACACGTGCTTACAGTGTCCATAGTGATGTTCCAAGGACATTTCGCTTTGAACTTGAAAAACGGTAGTTCAGGGTTTTGTTTTAAGTTGCAATATATCTCCCTATTCATTCATCTCAAGGACTAGAAACCTTCTCCTTAAGTTGAAATGATTTAACTTAATCTGAATGCACAGAAAATAAAAATATTGCTAACCAAAAGGAATAAATCAAGTTCTGTTATGAATGTTGAAAGCTCCTTCAACTTAATCATGAAAAATTAAAGCACATTTCAAATGGCTATATTAATATGATTTTATTAATTTTTTATTTGGTTTCAAACTTTTAGTCTTTGTTGAGCATCCGTGGCTCCCTATTTTCTCCAAGGCGAAATAGCAGAACGAGCCTTTTCAGCTTTAGAGGGAGAGCGAAGGATGTGGGGTCAGAAAATGACTTTGCTGATGATGAGCACAGCACCTTTGAGGATAATGAGAGCCGGAGAGACTCCTTGTTTGTGCCACGAAGACATGGAGAGCGACGTAATAGTAACCTAAGCCAGACCAGTAGGTCGTCCCGGATGCTGGCAGTGTTTCCAGCCAATGGGAAGATGCACAGCACTGTGGATTGCAATGGTGTGGTTTCCTTGGTTGGTGGACCTTCAGTTCCTACATCGCCTGTCGGACAGCTTCTGCCAGAGGTGATAATAGATAAGCCAGCTACTGATGACAATGTAAGGAAGTTTTAAATAGTTCAGGCATGGCTGGCCCATTATTACTGCACCAGCCAGTGTTTCTACAGAATGGAACCCCTTGAGAATGATTCCTGGTTGGTCAAGCTGTGAATGCACCTGCATCTTCTAATACCTTTATAGACTAACCAACTAAATCTTAAAGCCTCAACCCTCTTGCATAACACCTGAATGCATTTACTTATTTAACATGCTAAGGATAAATTAGGCACAGTAATACATTACTGCCTCCGGTTGGAGGATTTGCTATATACCCATGCTGAATTTCGAGAGCATGACATCTTCTAAAGCCCTGGTATAAAAGTGAACGAATGATGTCTATGTTTAAGTGTAAAGGGTATATAATAAATCTTTCCAACAGGTTCTTCAATATAGCCCTGCTTTAGTTTAGAAGATTTTTTAGAACACTGTGCCTAAATAAATAGCTTCATTTTTATCACAAAATTTCTAGTCTTACTTTAAAAAATGCTGATATAGGTCTTCTCCAAACTAATCTAAGTGAAAAGAAACAAATTATTAATATAGACAGGTAAAAAAATTGCCTGTGTTCAAAGGTATGTTGTATGTTTGTGATATATACCCAGATGAGGAATTTCTAAATAGATGGTGCCTCTTATTAGACTGTTAACTCACTTGGAAATATATCAGCATGATGAGGCATGAATAAGTCAGAATTAGATGACATATTGCTTGGTACCCTGGATAAAACTGTTGTCCATGCAGCATGTGTATGTGTGTGTTTAAATACACATTTTGGCACCGGCCAGTATGGCTTAGTTGGTTGGAGTGTTGTCCCATAACTGAAAGGTTGTGAGTTTGATTCCTGGTCAGGGCACATACCTAGGTTGCAGGATCCATCTCTGGTCTGGGCACAAGCACGTACAGTCTTCGGTCCAGGCACCTACAGGAAGCAACTGATCAATGCCTCTCTCTCGCATCGATGTTTCTTTCTCCCTTCCTCTCTCTCGAAAATAGCAATTAGAAAATGTCCTCAGGTGAGGAAAAATAAATAAATTAATAATAAATATACATTTTGTGTTTTCAGTGACCATCTATTTCTCACACCCAGAAAATGAGATGTGTCACGATCATTTGTATTTCTTTGAAATAAATAGCTACCTTGTTCAAAATAATATGCTTTGACCATTTATATGACTTTTTCATGTTGTTAGTTTTTTACTGTTAGTTCCAAAAGGGTAACTGTTAACTAGGTTTCACAAGAGATTATCAACTATATCTAAATTATATCATATTTCATAAAATTATGAAAGCAGAAAGTTAACTCAATTTTTGCTGTATGACTGAGTGGTTGACAGTTTGGGCATTCCAGGTTACTAATACAATAAGTCAGCAATACCTGCCATTACCACTTAAATATGAAAGTGCATGATGCATGTGTTTCATGAAATATATGTGTCACGTTGCTTGTCTACTTACCATATTAATCAAGTTAATTATTTAATATGTTAGCATTTTCTTTGCAGGGAACAACCACTGAAACTGAAATGAGGAAAAGACATTCAAGTTCTTTCCATGTGTCCATGGACTTTCTAGAAGATCCTTCCCAAAGGCAAAGAGCAATGAGTATAGCCAGCATTTTAACAAATACAGTAGAAGGTTTGTAACAAATTCTACTTTGATTTCAATTAATTTTACTAAACTTATATTGTCTCTTTTGAAATATATACCTCTCTCTGTGCATTGGAAACTGTACATAGGGGTGGCCAAAAGTAGTTTCACACTTTTTCATATGGAAAAAGACATGGTTATTACAATAGCTTTATTAACTGCATTTCACATACTCACAATTATAAACCTACTTTGGCCCACCCCTGTATTCTCAATATACAATAGGCCTTATTCAAGAGTTTTTATTTGTTATTCCTACTTATAAATTTGAAGAGCTTTAAAAACCATTTAAATTCAATGATATTGGACCTCTAACAAATGTTTTCAGGTGTGTAGAAACTCCTTGAAAATGAAGAATAAGCATTTCTATTGGAGGTTGCTAATCCCATTAGCCATAGTGATCCTCTCTTCTGTTCTACTTCTCTTAAGACTTCCAACATCAACCTAAATACTCTCAAGGTTGGAGGACAGATGTAGGTCATTTTCACAAAATAAAAACAATAAGATGACTCTTAGCTCAATTCATCCCTACCCTATCTCTTATGGCCCAAGGATGATATCTTAGCCAGATACTAACAGAGAATTACACATAATATCTACACTACCCCAACCCATGTTTCTATTGAGACTTCATTTAAAATATCATTCACTTAACTTAAGGCCAAGTACTGAGACACATTATCAATGCACACAAGAAAAAAAGCTATGCTGCCCTGGTTGGTGTGGCTCAGTGGATTGAGTGCCAGTCTGCAAACCAAAGGGTCACTGATTTGACTCCCAGTCAGGGCGCATGCCTGGGTTGCAGGCCAGGTCCCCAGTGCGGGGATACATGAGAGGCAACCACACATTGATGTTTCGCTTCCTCTCTCCTTCCCTTCACCTCCCTAAAAATAAATAAATAAAATATTTTTTAAAAAAGCTATTCTTTGATACCTCTGTTCTATGTATATGTCTGAAGAAATATCTTTGGGAGTCTAAAGAATAAATATTTAAGTTTTTTTAAGTATAAAAGTGGTTGACTCTAGCAAAGGGAAATTATTGATTACTGAAAAAAAGTCTAGTAGATATGAAATAAATAAGTATATGTGTGTGTAAAATATAAATTTTGGTGGTTGTTATTTTTTTAAATCTAGAACTTGAAGAATCCAGGCAGAAATGCCCACCCTGTTGGTACAAATTTTCCAACATATTCTTAATCTGGGACTGTTCACCATATTGGCTAAAAGTGAAACATCTTGTCAACCTGGTTGTGATGGACCCATTTGTCGACCTGGCCATCACCATCTGCATCGTCTTAAATACTCTCTTCATGGCCATGGAGCACTATCCCATGACAGATCATTTCAATAATGTGCTTACAGTAGGAAACTTGGTAAGCATATTGGAAGGTAAATGTGTTCAGTCTTCAATTTTTTTTATTTAAGTAACTGTTTACATTTAATAGCTTACAGCAGTCTTTCCACCATACCTCTGATTCCTGGCTCCCAAAAAGATGGGGATTATACCTAGCTATCTACACTATACATTTTGCCAACAACAGTAGCCCTTAATATTGGAGAAAAACTGAGAGAGTAATAGACATAGGACTGTTGAAAATAATATATTGATATTTATAACTTTTTCAAGATGCAGAAGAAGTTTAAGGACACAGTTTCTGAAATGACATTATCACAGTTCCCCTACTTGTACTGAAGTAGAAGGCTAACACAAAATTGCTTAGTCAGCAGTGTAAACAATAATGCAACTACTCAAAAATTGTCTCCAGCCTTTTTACTTCCAGTGTCTAGGTAGGACAAGTGTTGCTTTACCCATCTATTCCACATCAAAACTATAAAATATTGAAAACCTCCATATTGTATATTTTATGATGTATATATTTATGATTACATGATTTTACAATTATATTATATTATTACGAAGGCCATTTTTGGTGCAGGTTGCCACTTAATTCTTTTCCGTGCTTAAAAAACATAAATTATCAAAGTGTTTGTCAGTTGACTCAAGTTAGGAATGTTAGCTTTTATTTGCTGAAAGAAAGAGGGTTCTAAAGTAATATATGCATTTTCCATAATATTTGTTTTGTGGTTTAACTTTTTTAATGGGAAAAAGTAAAACAGGTAAGACATCCTGAATTGTAGTATATATATATTTTAAAGCCCTAGTATTTATAATATAGAAGTAAATTTATTTTTTCATGTGCATAACAAATTGATAATAGTAATGTACATATTATAATAATAGCTATACATGTATAATAACTATCTGATTTGAAGGAAATGAGGATAAACTTATGGATTAATATAATTTTTCATGGACAAAGTCTTGCCAATACCTGTGCTGTGGAAAATCTGGAGGAAAAGCAGTTTGATGTAATGGGGAGAACACTGGTTAAAAATAGAATTTCACTCAAATCCTAGTTTTGCCATTTTTCAGTTGTATGATATCAGGCAAGTCATTGAACCCATTGGAAGTCCTCTTTCCTCCTCAGTAAGGTAATTATAATACCAGTAAGGTAATTATAATACAGGTAAGATATAATATCAATAAGGTAATTATGGGGAAAGCAGCATAAACATTTTGTTCTAACAGCAAATAATGTGTTATTCTACTTTATGATTATGTGATGGAACTACAGTAATTTTTTTTGATCTTAGGTTTTCACTGGAATCTTTACAGCAGAAATGTTTCTGAAAATCATTGCTATGGACCCGTACTATTATTTTCAAGAAGGCTGGAATATCTTTGATGGTTTTATTGTGACACTTAGCCTGGTAGAACTTGGCCTCGCCAATGTGGAAGGATTATCAGTTCTCCGTTCATTTCGATTGGTAAAAAACAAAACAGAACAGCAACAACAACAAAAAAATCTGTCCAATAATAAGGGTTTTGGCATAGTATTGTCATAGGTTTGAACATTCAACCATTAACATTTTAAGTCTTTTGCAATATTTGCATTGTCAGAAACTGTTCCTAAATGGATAAAATGTCCTCATTTATCTAAAAAACTTTATTGCAAAAAGCATAGTCATGAAAAGTTACCATTTTGATGAATTATTTTTCCTAGAGATGACTACAGTTAATATTTCTGGATCTAAAAAGTATTTTTAATGAAAATATATCACATTTTAGTAGTAACTTGAAAATATAAACAGCCCTTTGTTGCAATGGATTATCATCAGATACTAGATGTACATGCAAAAGTTTTTCCTAATTCTACCTCTGGAAAATACATTCCTTCCCAAAAATCACAAGAGATAAATTTGTAGGATTACTTAACCTGCCCATTGATTCACATATACGTTCTGACATATCAGAGAAAGAATTATAATAATGATAAATATTCCAACTTTTAAAATGCAAGCACATCTGGCTATGTCAATACCCAAAAAGAGCATTAATGAATAATAAACACTTTTCCCCACTCGGGCTCCAATATGATATTACTTTGCACGCTGTTAACAAGTAAATATCAGTAGAGGTCATTGCAATTCAAATGTTAATATTAGGTCAGGTTTGGTATGCCTTATAACTGCTTTCACAAAACAAATTAAGGACAGTTGGACCCAAAGTTATCATTAAACATTTACTCTCAGGGAAAATAATCTACATGGTTAAAATATGGAAGAACCATATTCTTGTTATGTGCTCCAAAATTATTTGTGAGCCTGTGAGGATTCAAAGGCAGGGTAGATATAACAGATTCAATATTAATCATCATTTTTGGTAGATAATAATATGTGTAATACTTTTAATGATCATGATTATATATTTTTTTTCTTTATTTACCAGCTCCGAGTTTTTAAGTTGGCAAAATCTTGGCCCACCCTGAATATGCTAATTAAGATCATCGGCAATTCAGTGGGGGCTCTGGGAAACCTCACCTTGGTGTTGGCCATCATCGTCTTCATTTTTGCTGTGGTTGGCATGCAGCTCTTTGGTAAAAGCTACAAGGATTGTGTCTGCAAGATTGCCAGTGACTGTGAGCTCCCACGATGGCACATGCATGACTTCTTCCACTCCTTCCTGATTGTGTTCCGCGTGCTGTGTGGAGAGTGGATAGAGACCATGTGGGACTGCATGGAAGTCGCTGGCCAAGCCATGTGCCTTACTGTGTTCATGATGGTCATGGTCATTGGAAACCTGGTGGTATGTGCCCATTTAAGATATATATTTCAGAAATAGATTAAGAGCAGACTAGAATGGTGACCACTCTACCCAAAACAAAAACTATGATTAATAATTTAAAACATCTCTTACCTTCTTTATGCTTATTGTCTCATTTTGACAACATAGCAATATAGCAGGGACCCTATAGTAATTATACTCAACACCACATTATCAACCATTTCATCACATGTATTATGTGAATTCCAATATAGTATCACATTGAAAACAGGCCTAGTAGGATATGCTGGGAACATTAGGGAAGAAGAGAAGAAGTCTAAAATCAATTTAGAATAACCTAATATAATACACTAGTTTAGGACTAAAATGTGGTGCCTTTAAGTGTTCATAGTGATTTTGCTATTCCCTTGTCCCTTTGGGGCAGTAGTGTTTAGTCACTCTCTGTCATATGGCAGATGCATTAGCCAACCTGGGTTGGCCATTTCTCTAGTGGCTCTCAGTCAAAACAAGGGTTGGCTAATCAGTCCTGAGATTACGTAAATGGAGTAACTGATCAACTCGTCTCTCTTAAGTTTGGTAAATTAATTACTTTTTATAGTATAGAAATACATAATATATTACACAAATGTGTGTGTGTGTATATAGTAATATGCCAGTCTTATGGAAATATTAGGGATTATTTATAAATAGTTCTCCTAATTAATCAATTAGTCCAATTAGTGGGGTATGAAAAATACAATAGATTAAGAAAACAAGTGTCAATGCCTATGTTAAACCTCTAATTCTTATCTTGGGTCATAATGGTCATTTTTCACTTAATGTCCAATTCAGTATTGCTCTTTATCAAAATGTACTATAGGATACATTTAAATTCATAATTTCAAACACTAATAATTTTTAAGTTTGGGACTAATATAAATACATACTCAATCTGTTTTCTTATAATCACACAATTTTAAACTTAGCTAAAGCTTAGGGCATCTCATTCAACTTCTTCATTTTATGAGCGAGAGAACTTGAAATCAACAGAAATCCCTTCTTTGCGCAAGGGTATATGGATAGTGAAGTAGCTATTGAGCAAGATCACAAATTCAGATTGCCCAATTTCTATTCACTATGCTATGGTGTTCCTTTCTCATCTAGTTGCTAGAAGTTATAGTTTCCTCTACACTGAGAGGAATAAGTGAACTCAATCTGCTCTTCTTTATATTGGGGTGAAATTATAATCATGTTTTCATTATTTTTAAGGTCCTGAACCTCTTTCTGGCCTTGCTTCTGAGCTCATTCAGTGCAGACAACCTTGCGGCCACTGATGATGATAATGAAATGAACAATCTCCAAATTGCAGTGGATAGGATGCATAAAGGAATTGCTTATGTGAAGAGAAAGATATATGAATTTATTCAACAAGCCTTCGTTAGAAAAAAGAAGATATTAGATGAAATTAAACCACTTGATGATCTAAACAATAAGAAAGACAGTTGTATGTCCAATCATATAACAGAAATTGGGAAAGATCTTGACTATCTTAGGGATGTAAATGGAACCACAAGTGGAATAGGAACTGGCAGCAGTGTTGAAAAATACATTATCGATGAAAGTGATTACATGTCATTCATAAACAACCCCAGTCTTACTGTGACTGTACCAATTGCTGTAGGAGAGTCTGACTTTGAAAATTTAAATACAGAAGATTTCAGTAGTGAATCAGATCTGGAAGAAAGCAAGGAGGTAAGATTTTATAGTTGTTGGTAGGTATGAATTTGTATGTATATACATGTATTATATTGCTTGTATTTATGATTACATAGTATTTAATTCAGAATTTTTTGCTGTTATGTAAAGTTTTATTTCACTGAGAAATCAAACATTTAGGCCCAGGAAGATGATTGATACATTGAAGAATAATGAAGTTTTTGGATGAGTTTTCTTATCTTTATTGATGGATATTTTTTAGATGGTGAATGAATGATCCAAGAAATGAATAAACATCATCTGATTTAATAATTATAATAATATTGAAAGGAATGTGTCCAACTTTTCAGATAAAAAAATTAGCTTAGGGAGCTTAAGGTCATGTAACCAATGAGGGGTATAGGTGAGAATTGAACTTAGAGCCTTTGTTTACAGTTCTATATATCTTGACTAACACTGAATATCACAATTAATAAGAACAATTTAATATTTAGTAAATATGAGTAATCCACTGTCGCGTGTCTTCTAACACACAGACTGATGAAGGAATCATCTGGGTTAGAGGATGATGTGGGAATCGAGTTAATATTTAACTTTTCTAGTGCTTTGTGAAAATGCTAAATCTCAGTAAAATGTCATTTTCTTTGATATTATGAGGGTGTTTTGTTGAAAGTCTCTAATAGAGGTTATTTTAATTTTTAATATGCTTAGTATACATTAGAAATATTTACTAATGCACAATGTGCACAATTAAATATTAATAGTTTTAAGATTATAGAGCATCTCATTTATGTATCATTTAACATGCAAAGATATTTTATATACATAACAATAGTAGTTCACTTTTAAAATTGTACATACCTAGCTTTAAAAATAAGAATTATTTTCAAAAATAATATACAAGGTCTGTCTAGAACAAGTCCAGCCATTGTTATTTAATGAGAATGGTATGTGTGACATCATTGTAACCTGTCAGTTAAGGAGAGTGGACATGTATGAACAATGACAACTTCACTGTACTAGTCAGTGGTGGCAGTAGACACCATTGAGTGAGCACGTGTACTGTATGGCTGTTGCATTGAAAATGACTGAGCAAGTAGAGCAACAAATCTGCATCAGATTTTGCATTAAGCATGAACATTCCTCCACAAAAACTATTCCGATTATTCAGATGGCTGCAGCTATGGGCAACTGATGATTGGCAGCTTCATCACAACAACATGCCTGCTCATGCATCACATTTCATGCAGAGTTTTTTTTGGCAAAACATCAAATCATCCAGGTAATTCAGTTCCACTACAGCCCAGATTTGACACCCTGCAACTTCTGACTTTTCCCAAAACTAAAATCACCTTTGAAAAGGAAGAGATTTCAGACCATCGATGAGATTCAGGAAAGTACAGCAGGGCAGCTGATGGCGATTGGGAGAACTGTGTGACGTGCTAAGGTGCCTACTTTAAAGGGGACTGTGGCATCATTGTCCTACGCACAATGTTTCTTGTACCTTCTTCAACAGATGTCTTTATTTTTCATAGTACATGGCTGGATGGATACTTTCTGGACAGCTATCTTATATGCATACATTCATATTTTGTTCCCTTTTGACCCTTAAATTCCAATTTATTTTTAATATATTTTAGCTCTTAGTATATTTTGAACTCCTATTAACCCTATAAACTATGGTCTCTGTAACAAACTCAGTCTAAAATAAAAGCAGAAACATCCTAAGATCAAGTTAGAGAACAAAAAAATATCATTTAATCTCTTACCCTTAAAAAAGTATCATGGAGTATTTTATTTGCTTTGCTTTGTTTTCACACTCAGGATCAAAATCATTTGCTTCAGTAAAGAACATTTTTAAAAAGAAAAGATGTTGCATAAACCCATTGGGGCTGTAGTTATTAAATAGTTGTGTATGAGGCAAATTAGATTCCTCAGGTATAATGTGGTCCCTGCATACTCTAGGCTCACTTGTTAAGTCATCCTGCCAAAAATTACGTGGGTAATACAAGTCAGTGTAAAGTTAGCTGTTGAGAGTCATGTGTGAAAATATACATATTTTCAAATGAACTAGCTCATTTTGGAAGTTAGTAAAGTAAAGGTTGATTAATGGTTTAGTAAAAGTTAAAATGGATTTTAAAAATAGCCTGTTAATTTTAAAAACTATGAAAACCATTGGGTTTATTGGGTGAATTTCAAAATAAAATTGAATTTTAATTTAAGAACAAAAAAGGAAAAATTAACTAACCTTATTGATTTTTAAAGCAATAAAATACTTATCTGAAAACGTTTTAGTTTTGCTGTTATCCAATTACTCTAGTATTTTATCTGAATTTATATCTAACGTACTAATGTAGAAACAGACTACATGCATCTAAAATTCTTTCCCTTTCATTTTTGAGTAATAGTGTTATTCTCCAATTAGATAATCTACTCAGAGCCAAATTATGTTTGATTTCAACAACAAGAAATATAACAATACACTGATAAAACATCTGGGTTATGATGGCTTTAATAACATTCATTTAGCCTGTGATAAAATGAAGAAAAATTCAAAAAGAACTTTGATAATTCAAATAATATGAATAATAGAAGTAAATATGCTATAACTGTATATTATCCCAAAAATTATATTTACAGAGAATTATTATTTTCAAGTATGCATGATACATTTATATAAATTAACAATATACTGGATCTCAAAGTAAACCTCAATAAATTCAGAACAGCAGACACTTTATAAGGTTATTATCTTCACAAATTCGAAACAGAAGACATCATGTAGCTCATTATCTAATCACAATGAAGTAACAGAAATTAATAGTGGAATAATAGAAAATATTTTAACCACTTGAAAATTAAGAAATTTCCTCCTAAGCAAATATTGGGGCTTTTCTAATTCATAGAACAGTGGTTTGCTTAGTACATCTTTCTGATGGCCATTTGTAACTTCATTAGCAATCCAATTTCATATTTTAATTGTGAATTATGGTAAAAGAGTTAATATAGATGATTTCCTTTTTCCTTTTCTTACTCAATTTCACTTCCGCTCTAAACTTAAAATCTATTTCAAAGAGAATTCAAAATCAGTTAAGAAAAACTAATCCCTTCTTGCTAGAGTGCTTATTAGTTACCCAAATTTAAATTATTTACTTTTTATGTCCATCTACACATAGAAACTTAATGAGAGCAGTAGCTCATCTGAAGGTAGCACTGTAGACATCGGCGCACCTGCAGAAGAACAGCCTGTAGTGGAACCTGAGGAAACCCTTGAACCTGAAGCCTGTTTCACTGAAGGTAAAGAAAATGACCCTCATGATAATCTTCCATTTATGGGGTAAAGTTATTTTTAGTTTTCGATCACACATAACAGAATACAACTTTGTTGTAGAACTACTTCAATTACCTCTAATGTGCTAAGAGATTAGTGATCTATTGTTAGGTCTTGTTATCTCTATCCATTCTATGCAAGAGACCATAAACATGGAGGAAAATAGTTTAATATAAACAAAACTAATGACTAATTTATCATTTTAAAAAAATAAAATGACTTTCCAAGTTAGCATCTTAAAGACTAGTCAAAATTCTCATACACTGAATTTATCTTTAAAATAACTTTAATTAAATGAGTTGCAAAGACTAACCTGGATTTTTTTAGTGAAATCATCATTTTCCAATGCTGTTAGATGAAACAGAAAATAAGCTCTGGCCAATACCTGGTAACTGAATAATATCTAGTTGAACCTGCTATAATATGGAAAATAGGCTCAAAAGCTTTGTTTTCCCCATGAGTAGTATTTTCCATGGTCAGATTTTCTGGGGAATTAGAGTTTTGAAGAGATTAATATATTTGCATATTCTTTTTTTAATTGTTGTTCAAGTACAGTTTTCTGTCTTTTACTCCCATCCCAGTATACCCCCCCAGTGTTCCCCACCTCCCTCCCATTTCTACCCCCCTTAGCATATTCTTTACTTAGTGATCTCTTCTTCAAAGGCTTGCTATACAATGTCTCCCTCTATTTCGTATATAAATTATATACAACACTCAAAGTCCTTCTCAAATTGCCTCCATCTGACCGTAGTGAAAAAGAGCTCTATAGCTTTAATAAATATGTCCATTTAATTATCCTGATAACTAGCCATATATTCTTTCATGGGACCTCTTCTCTCTTTTGAACTGTTATATGTATCATACCAATTTTTCTTCCTCTCTTCCTCCCTTTCTTTCTCTCTTCCTTCCCTTTCCTTTACAGAATACCTGCCTTTCCCCCGCCCCCCTTTGAGGCAGAGTTCCTGTGTTCATATCTTTTCTTGAAAACCAGGATGTAATAATGTTCTTGGGGGCAAGGTCCATATCTTTCCCCTCCCTCCCTTCCTTCTTTCCTTCTTCCCTCCTTCCTTCCCTTCTTTCTTTCCTTCCTTCCTTTCTTTTTTCTTTCCCCCTTTCCTTCATACCTTTTTCCCTTCCTTCCTTCCTTTTCCTTCCTTTACTTTCCTTTCTCATCTTTCTTTCTTTCATTCTTTCTTTCTTCCTTTCAATCCTCCATGGTGCTTACTAAGATATTCACAGATACCTTTGATTTGTTATGTCAAAGTGAGTAAAAGCAGTGTAGGTAGGGGATGACAAATCAAAGCAGGGCCATGCTAATCAAATTTGGGTGGACAAAATTAATTTTGGAAATTAAGTAAGCTCATCTAGGAGCACTACAAGAAAACCTTAAAATAACACACCAGTATTGTTGGGAGAGATCTATGTTATTACTCTATATACTTTTTAAAAGGGAAGTTTTCTGTTTATTATTAATTTGTAGTTTGAAGTCCTTTTCTATAGTGACTTTGACAGAGTGCAATGGAATGATGAAGGACAAGGCAAAGCTACGTCATATAGATTTGTACTTTACAAAGTTCATTCTTGGAAAGTAACAGTTGAGTCAGAAAAAGCAGGTGTTATTAGCCAGGGAACCATTTAATGATCCTGAATAATTTTTACAACTTCACACAGCTAACAAATGTGCTCTTGCTACTGCAGACCTAGAGATTTATCCTAGCAAGAGGGAGATGGCAATAGGAAAGAGAAGACGGATCAGGGACATGCCAGAAGTTACTGTTGAAACTATAGAAGTTATTTTATCTATTTAAACATTATACTTTCAGGCTGTGTACAGAGATTCAAATGCTGTCAAGTCAGTGTGGAAGAAGGGAGAGGAAAGCAATGGTGGAACCTGAGAAGAACGTGTTTCCGAATAGTTGAACATAACTGGTTTGAAACCTTCATTGTTTTTATGATTCTCCTTAGTAGTGGTGCTCTGGTGAGTGAACATTAAGCAAAAGTGGTAAAATACTAAGTTTTAGAATAATCTAATATCAATGACTTATTAATCCTCTCTGTTGTATTGCTTTAGGAAATGCACTTTTCCCTCAGAATGCTCATTGTGCATCCGTTTCCAGCTCCACAGCATCAGCCATCACCCGTTTGATAAATCCCAAACTGTTATCTCTACTCATGACTTCTTCCTTAAACATACTACATTTTCATTTCCATCCACCACCCATCTACCCACCATCCCACCCTTCTACCCATTTCCAGTTAAGTTAATTACCCCACTTTATACCTTCCAGACTATAGACATAATATAATATATAACTATTCATTTCTGAACTTACTATGTATGCATACATTTCTAATAAGGTATTTATTAATTTTTGCTTATTCAGTAACCCAGAAAATTTCTCCTTTAAGTTTATTCATTATAACCAAAAATATGAATATTCAATTATTTATATTTTAACAATAAAGTAAGCATGGCAAATACAGTGACATTAGTGGTAGTCCTGTAATTGGGACTCTGAAACTTCTAAACTCTGACAAGTTTTGTTTCTAAATAGTATTATTCTTATCTCTTTATGGAGAGTCTTGAAAACCTTAGGAATCACTTCTCTATCTTTTTGAATTGTGTAACTATTTTTATGCTACTCAAGAAACAGCGAACATTGGTAACAAATATTGGGCAGTGTGCCTAAGTGACTCATTTAAGGATTGGTTTCTCTTTATATGAAGGTTTTCTTTACATCAGAATCAATTTACATAAAAATAATTTACAAAAATATAAACTATAACATATAGATAGCATTTCAGAAAACATTGACACAAATGGAATACGTAAGCCACAAGATAGATGATGGATAGTTACAGATAATAGATAGACAGACAGACAGATCTTCCCTGATTGAAACAGAATTAGTTTCTCTATCTTAAGTTCATAATTAGAATATAGGCTTATATTTTCCTGGCTATTTCTCTGATAAAATAAATTTCTCTACATGCTACTTAAGCCAAAAAATAATCCTTTACCTTTTAAATGAATGTGGGACTTAGATATCAAATATCAAGAAAGGTTCATAGAAGAATATTTATTGTGGTCTAAATGAGAAGTAATTTTATCTTACCATCATTGTCTCTGCTGAGAGATGTGAACTATCAACAAAATGAAATGAAAAGGGGATAAATGAACTCAACTATGTAGTAAATTTGCAAAGTGTGATGATCAGTTTCTGCTTTATGAAAAGTATAAGCTTCATTTTTTTTTATTTTTTCAACCTGCTTTGTATGGCAAAAAGCCAACAAGAAGAAGCAAAAGAAATTAAACAGAAGGAATAAATAACTTCAAGTTGGGGTAGCACCATCATGACATGACATCAAGAACTATTTCCTAATAGGTCAAATCAATTCATTAGAATTATGCTTTTATTTTTTTTCTTTCAGCTATAATATAAATGGAGCATATAACTTTCCCCTTGTTTCATTAAAAGATCTTTTTTAAAAGACTTTATTTATTTATTTTTAGAGGAGAAGGAAAGGAAACACCAATGTGTGATTGCCTCTCACGCACCCCCTACTGGGGAACTGGCCTGCAATCCAGGCATGTGCCCTGACTGGGAATCAAACCAGCAACTCTTTGGTTTGCAGGCTGGTACTCAATCCACTGACCTACACCAGCCAGGGCCTATTAAAAGGTCTCCAAGAGAAAAAAAGTAGTGATCACTATTCTTCCTCTGTCCTCTTATTCTAACTGATTATCATATATTTACTTATATATATGATCAGAAAAAATAGCCTACAGAGTACAATGGTTTTAGAAATCTAAAATGTATAACTTTTCTTTATAGGCATTTGAAGATATATATATTGACCAGCGAAAGACAATTAAGACAATGTTGGAATATGCTGACAAGGTTTTCACTTACATTTTCATTTTGGAAATGCTTCTAAAATGGGTGGCATATGGCTATCAAACATATTTCACCAATGCATGGTGCTGGCTGGACTTCTTAATTGTTGATGTATGTATCCTCCATATCTTTCTCTTCCATTCAAGGTGGTTTGTCTTATCTATATGCTAATTCTAAACTACTGAAACTCTGACCACTATGTTGTGTTGACAGGATATGCTAATAATACCTAAACTAATTCATTGAATGAACTGGAGTTTTTGTAAGAGTAGACTAATTTAGTAATGATTTAGAATTGGAGGGATGAGATTTATGGTCATTCTCTAGGCAAAAGCTGAATGAAAAAAAAAAACCGAAAGTGCATAGCAAAAGTGGTAAAATTGGGTATGTTGCTTAAATTCCTTTTACATATTGTGAATCAGATGAGTTTAAATCCCACCCCTTCCACTGATTGGTTCTATGCCACTGAGCAGGTTACTTGGCTCTTAACCCTTATAAATGGAGATATTAGTACATCAATTTTTAAAGGCACTCAGGAAACAGTCATGATGGTGGGAGCTCCTGTCAATTTTTGGAATTTCCCTTGACCTACTTAAAGTTTTTAAAGGATAAGTTTAAAGAGCATATAATATAGATTATAACTTCATTATAGGAGGTAAGGTATCCAGAGTGTAGGGGAAAACTATTTTATGAAGTGATGAGAGTTTCCTAGAATGGTGACTAATAATATACCAGACCTTCAAGGATTTGTATACCAAATGATTAATACTTCATTTTCCCTAAAAGAAGTGACTGCCCTGAAATTTGTTAAAGTTCAACATCATGTTTCATGGTATGAATTTGGCATAATTTCAGCTTCAGAAAAGTGTATCCAAATTATCACAGATTTCATAGGCAACAGTTTTATCTCCAAAAGATAATAGTCCAGCAGGTCTATGCAGGCTTCTTGTAGAATATATTTCTAGAGCTAAGAGTCCTGCATACATTATATCCTTGTAATTCTAAACAAAGAAAAAGCCAAAGCTATTTGCAAAGCTTAATAATGTTACAATGAAGTAAGTGAATTTCGAGGAAACCTCAGAAGAATTGGTTCATCATACCGTTAAGAGAAATAGTTTCTACTATTGAGGTTGCCAAAATTAGAAATTATATTTCAATACTTCATTATTATTAACAAGTTGGTTTTTAATAATCATCTCTGAAATATTTTAGGAAAGTAATTCTATAGCATTTTGTAGTTTTGCAATAGTAATATTTTTATTTTTCAATGTTCTATTTTAATTATTTCATAAGGATTAGTAAATCACTCTAAAAAAGACAAAAGGATTTATAGCACACCTAAAGTAAAGCAAAATTATAATAAATATAAGGTGACATATACTTAAAAGTAGGAAATTTTGCAAAAATTATATCGAGTATTTGGAACTTGCCAATAGTAGCCACTTTCAAATGAATGAAATTGTAACTCTGTTTAGATAAGAAGTTTTGGTAAATTATTTGTTTAGAGAATTAAACATCTGAGATTTTCATTTCTTCATCAATGCATATTTCATACAAATGAAATAAATTTATTTATTCATTTGTAACTACTGATTGACAATTTTGGACCAGGTACTATGACAAAAGCTGTAAATTAGTGTAGAAAAAAATTGAGAGTTTTATGATGAAATAACTTTTTAACTTCTATTTACTTCCATAGGAATACATGTTAGACAAGTGAAAACACAAGCCATTAACAAGACAATGGATCCCCTTTGGAAAATCAACTGCAAAATTAATGTGATATAGCACATTAATTTCTGAGAGTATCAATTATAATTAGTTGAACATGCCACAGCAGGATGGAGATTTCTTGCTTTTTCCAATACAATAGCAGTTTTTGTATTTTATTTAGCCATAGGCAAAGCCCTATATTCAGCAGCAACTTAATAAAATAAAGAAACAATAATGACATTTTCTTACAGTTAGATTTTTTTATATTAAATTTTATTTAGTTTTTAAAAACTAATTGGTCTTAATAAACTAATTGAACAGCTAAGAAATTATGTGACACTTGAGGGTTTTATTCAAATAATTTTAATTAACATTGTATAAGCTACTTTTTTGCCTGTAACTGAAAATATTTCCTTAAAATTTTAAAAGGTTTGCTGAAAATATACAACCATTTATCTTCTGAGTATTATAAGCAAAAATCATATTTGTCGTATGTCATAGTAACTACAAATTGAATGACAATTCTGTTATTTATTTATTTATTTATTTATTTATTTATTTATTTATTTATTGGTGCAGGTTTCATTGGTCAGTTTAACAGCGAATGCCTTGGGTTACTCAGAACTTGGTGCCATCAAATCTCTCAGGACACTAAGGGCTCTGAGACCTCTAAGAGCTTTATCACGATTTGAAGGGATGAGGGTAAGAAAACTGAAAGAACTAGAATTGCCTATAGCCTAAATTAAATTAAATTTTAAAAAGGAAAAAAAAACCCATGCATGCAAAGGAATGGCAAATCCTTGCAAAATTGCTACTTTATCTTTTGCATATTTACTTCTAGGTGATATGCAAGAGAATTTAGGCCTCCCTTGAAATGATATAATATCATTTATCTGCTGTGCTTATTAAAATGACTTTATTCCTAATCTATCTTGGGAGTTTCCTTACAAACCTGTATACAAAAAAGCAAATGCACTATTAAAGTACTATATGTAATAATATATGATAATAATCAACTAAAGTGAATTTGACATGTGCTTTTCAATTGTGATGATCTAAACTGTATTTTACAAATTTTATTGAAAATGACATGAATCACGCATGTGCCTGAGGATAAACATAAAGGAAAAAAATTTTAAGTTGTCAGAATTTTGTTTGTATAATGCCAAAATTTGCATAATTTAATATATTCAAGGTAGATATTAAACTGACTAAATTTAAATATTTTTTAAAGTTATGTTTAATATAGCCTCAATTTGTAATTGTATTATTTTTGTATTATTTTTAATTTATACAGATAGTAACTTAAGATTTTTTATATATAAATCCATACAATATTTCATGACAATGAAGTAAAACATCCATAGTATAATAACTCAAGATATAATTTTGACTTAATATACAGATGATTCATAAATTAGCCATAACTTAAATTTCATTTATCAGAATTACACAAAATTTTATATTACTTCTTCCAAGGAAATATTAAACCATTCCCTATGATTCATAACTGATTAGAAATTTTGCCATTACTTACTTGTCATTTTCATGCCTGTTTCTAAAGCACAAAACAATTATAGATGAAGTGTACAACATAAAAAGTAATTGTTTATTAAAAATTTATTTTTTACCAAAACAAAGATGCTGAATTAAGTGTGATTCAAAAAGAAAAATATTGCTCTTTTGCTGCCCAAGATTTAATTATGTTTATAGAAACTAAGCTATATTATAGATTTCCATTTGCATTTTCTAGGTTGTTGATAGCTATATTATGTATTCTTCTAAAATAACTGTTATTTTAAATGTCGCTTTTTAAAAACATCTGACTTGTCTTTAGTTCCCCAAACATATATAAATAATTTTCTCATTAGAAATAATTTAACATAATATAATATAGTCTTATTTTATCTCTCACAGAGATCCTTACATTTTTACAAAAATATTAATGTAAATTCTCTCCAGGGTATGTGAAATTAAGATTATTTTCTAATTAAAATGTCACCTTTTGTTATTTCAGATTTCCAGTTTCAGTTCTGGAAAAAAATATTTTTTTAATACATTCTACTTGAAAACTTGTCACCTGAATCAAAGTATAGCAGTTCCCCCTTCAAGTTTTCACTCCATTGTTTCAGTTATCCATAGTCAACCATGATCCAAAAATATTAAATGGAAAGTCCCAGAAATAAACAGTTTATAAGTTTTAAATTGTGTGGCATTTTGAGTAGGGTACACCATCTTGCTCTGTCCCAGGCAAGACCTGAGCCATCTCTTTGAACAGTGAGATAGGCACTCAGGAGCCATCTTGGATATCAGACTGTCTGCCATAGTATCATGTGCTTGTGTTCAATAACCCTGATTTTGCTTAATGATGACCCCTGAGTGCAAGAATAGTGATGCTGGTAATTGGGATATGTCAAAGAGTGCCTTACAGCGAGGGCTTCCTTTAAGTGCAAAGAGGAGTACAGTACAGTAAAATATTTGGAAAGAAAGAGACCACATTCACATAACTTTTATTATAATGTGTTGTTATAATTGTTCTATTTTATTATTAATTATTGTTATTACTCTCCTATTGTGCCTAGTTTATGAATTAATCTTTAACATAGGATTGTCTGTGTAGAAAAAAATACAGTATATATAGGGTTCAGTACTATCCATGGTTTCAGGAATCCACTCGGGGTCTTGGAATGTACCCTCCTCAGATAAGGAACTACTGTTACACATTTTCAAAGTCTCCTGAAATCTGAACACTGCTAAGCATTTGGAGCTGTTACCAACATTTCAAAATTGGCCATGAATCAAATGGCCAGATATGACCGTAGTTAATACGTCATTTCATCACAATGCTGGTCCCATGGGTCTACCAACAGTTTTTACTGAAACAACCTTATCTATAATTACTGATCAGTAATGCTTTTTTTTACATTGTAAGGAGAGATTAATTTTTGAATCTTGGAGTTTTAAAAGCACAACCTCCTTCTAAATGCTGGTAGGAAATGAGCTAATCATTTAAATTAATAGATTTATGAATATGGTTCCTTGCCTCATAATGACAGCATATACACAACCCTAAAATGCTGACCATCCAATCCATATTTGGCATTGTAGAGACAAAATAACCTGATTATGGATTCTACTTTTCATGTTTTAAGTGTTTTGATTTTTTGACTTTGTAAAAAAATGTAATCATGGTTGATTGTGAAGATGGAGATAATAATGATGGTTATAATTGGGAAGTGAGATTTAAATATATTCAGGAACTCTCATTTTATTCTTTTCCCTGGCAGCATAAAATCACAATAGCTGTGTAAAAGCATAAATCAAGCATTCATTTTATTTTTGCTGTTCGTCCCATTTTCAAAGCATGTGCTTTTATGGAACATTTCCAAATAAAGCATGTTGTACAATGCTTGATAAGAAGTTAGAAAGTAATAAACAAATTATCATCACGTTGCCCTTCATGTTTTGCATGTTTCATGCACATTCTGGCTGAGAGCTTTTAAACATGTATTGTATTTCAAATTTCCAGTCCGAATTTTTCAACTCGTAAAATTGAACTGAATGAATTGATGTCATTGCCTATCTAGAGTAAAAAAAAAAATGTACTTAAATTTGTGTTTTTAATTTTCTAATCTAGGAAATCATAAAGACCTTCTTTTTTCAAAAGAACTCAAGTTTTGATTGATAGGGAAACAGACAGAGAGCATCATATACAAAAAGTAACACCAAATGTTCTGTCATAACCGATTTCTAACTAATAACAAACTATATATTTCTATTTTATATAGGATAATCTTGCTCCAACTTGGATGGGGTGGAGCGCTGGTTCCTCCCCTCAGCCCTTTATTATGGGTACTGTATTACCCCTTTTGCTACCTTTCATCCTTTCACTGTGACTTTGTGTAGTGGGATGAGGGAGGGATGGGGAAGGGTACTATTGCACCACTGTAGGGAAAATACAGTATTTACATCCTATTCCCCTATTTTCAATTGTCTTGAATTTTCTTTTGAAGAAAACACCTTTGAGTATTTACCCTCTGTGGATTTGAACCCCAACTGTTGATATTTTTATTAAGTTTCACTCATTCTGATTTAGTTATGTGTATGTTGAGTTATCTATTGACGGGGAGACTGACTGATTGGTGATGATGGGGGACTTTGGTTTAGAGTGGTTGGGTGAAAATGTTAGCTTGTCAAGTTGATGATGCTCTTTGAGGCATAAAACCCTTGCCATTTCTGCATTGGTCTGAGTCCTGAAAATTGCCAAAAAGATACCAGCAGGTGATTTTTTGCCTTGTTGACATAGGTGAGCAAATGGTAGGGTGCACTATTTCTGGTTTCACAAGATTAGTGACGACTGTGTGACCATTCTAATTTTTTTATTAAGTATAAATTTATAAGGGTTATTTTCAAAGTGTAAAAAGGCAAAATATGTTAAGAAAGGTTGAGTGAGCACATGTGGTTTATATTTTCATGAAAGTACATTGATATACAAGGACTTATTAGAATTATGCAGTGTTGAACACCTACTTAGATATAAAACAAAAGCATTTTATCATATATATTAATAAGATGTTTTAGTTAATGCATTTAAATTAAATTCCTCAAATTAATGATTCATTAAATTTAATTTAAATCATTAATTAAATGAATTTAATACATAAACTCACTCTTAGAGTAAATCACTCCCAACTTATGACTTAAAATCTTAGAAGATATCACAGTGAAAACATAAATGAAGTAACTCTATATTTTATGTATTCTTGAAGTTTAGGAATGATGTAAAAGAAGGAGAGTTTTTATTTTTGAGGCAGAAAAAGTTTAAAATATTTATATGGATAATTGATGTATCATGTCTTTCATGATAATTATTTTACCTTTAGTTAAGGTAATTCATCATGAATTACCTTAACTAAACTCCACAACAAATATAATCATTAGATTTTTATAAGATTCTCTTACTATTCTTCATACTTAATGTGTGATTTATACTTTGCCTACTTCTGATTTTTACTCATATAGTATTTTTTTATATCTCAAATACAGAAACATTAGAATCCATGGGTAGTATTGATTTGAAGTTCAAAGACAAATTGTTCAGACAAGAAGACATTTCTGCATTTATCAAAATCCCTCACATTGATTTGAATATTTAATTGTCTCTTCCTCACTCCATATTGATTTAATCAAAAATGCAGTTAATGAACTAGAAGCAGTTTTCATAAGACTGTGTTGTGCTAGAATAGGGACATTCTATTTGATGATGGCTTATAAAACATTTATGGGAACAACCTCTAGTGTTATTCATTAAAATAATTCCTATCTTAGATATCTCATTTTACACAGCCTGAAACTTCAAATTGTTCTTTCCAATATATTCAGGCTAGTTCTGCCTGGCGCCTTCACCACAGGGGAACCAATTACCACAGTTCCCTAGAGGGCGAAAAGAGTTAATACACCTCCCTCTGTGCTGAAGTAAGAACAGGCTTGGGCTCTTGGGAAAAGACAGTTCTTCCCCTGACCCATCATTGCCTAATTTAATAAAATTTTAAGTATGAATGGACCTTTGTATAGTAAATTCCCTAATACTATGTCAAAGTTTTTTCAAAATATAATTATTTTACCTTCATAAAAATGAACCTTTCTCTGAGCCAAATGGATGCCAACATTTCAGTCACACAAAAAGGTACTGCTGCAGAGGACTTGCATCATGAATTTCATAGGGGTAATTTTAATGCCAAACAAGTCCCCTGTTTCAAAGTAAACCTCAGACATATAGACTAACCTCCAATTTTTTGTTGTGCCCAGCTCTTTATTCTCATTCCATACCCAGAATTAACACTTAACAATTATTCTTCAATCAATAAATGCTAAGCTAAACCTCATTCATTCATTCAACAAACCACGTTTTTGTATTCTTCTGTTCAAAGCACTCTGTTGCACTTCTATATTCAAGGCACTCAAGGCCTTAGAGAATTCACAAATATATTTTTGCGCCTTAAATTTCAAAAATCAAAAGCCTGTCATCTTTGAGGATTATAGGAATGCAATTAAATCTAATACAGAGCAATATGGATACCAAATAAGTACAAATAACTCTAAGAATTAGAGAAGTTGAGTGCAAAGAGCACTAGATGCTACTTCTTTCTGCTTTCTGAACTTGACTTATATCAGCCTCATTCTTCTCATTTGCCAAATGAGAACACAATACTAAATTATCTCCATGGTTCTGACTAGAACTGGAATTCTGATTCTTGAATTCAAAAAAAGATGCATTCATTTTTATTTTGGAAGCTAAACTGAAGGGGTGAAGTTAGGTTCCATAAAAGAAAGTGCTGCTTGAAATAAAGCTTGTGAGAAGAAAAAGTGTAACTATCAGAAAGGGTGATTTTGAACAAGCCACTTCAAAGGAAATGGCATCTCAATTCTAAGGTAATTAATTATATTACTTGGATTGGAAAGAAGAGTAGGTGTTAAGGGAAGTTAAAACTAAAAATGTAAATTGTAGTGTGTTTTGAATACCAAGGTAAGGAAAATATTTGATAATGAGCGGGGAGCCATTGAATTATTTTAAAGTGAAACCTGGAGCACATTAATTCATCTAATGTGGATCAAAGGAAGGAGAGAGTTAGAGGGCTCCAGCAATAGTGCAAGTATGAGCAATCAGAAACCCAAACTAGAATGGCGAAGGTGAAAGTGGAAGAGAAGTGACAGAGATGGGAAAGGCTTTGAAGAAAGAAGTGTGAGACCTACAAATTGATGTGAAAAAATTCAAGAAATAGGTAAGGTAACCAGTACTTTGCTCGTGCTCTAAATTGGCTGTTTTAGGTAAAAAAATATGCATACATTTTTCAACAGGTACTCTTGTGTATACACAGTGGAAATAGCTTTTTTATCCAGATGGTAGGCAAAATATTTAGAAAAGGAGGCAAATAAATAAAAACTTGACTTCAGCTTTCAAATTCTGAATCCCAAAGAAATCTAAGTGTATCTACACATTTAAAATTAATTATAAATAAATATTTCTTCAATCAGTTGCATTAATGCAGACAGCCAAGAAAAATCAGGCAAGGTGCCACGTGTCAGTGTGGTGAGCTACATAGGTCACATCATTTGGATCTGCCTGGTTAACTCAACTGGCTTAATTTTTCATGCTCATTTCCCCACCTTTGTCATTAGTGGTTTTATTATTTCCCTTGGCCCACTTATATACTGCTTTGTAACCCCTGAAAGCCTACAGTTTTTTAAAGACATTAAGGAGGACTCAGAAGCAAATGGAATTCATGCATGTATTTGTTTTTAAAGACAGGCAGTCACAAAACTTTGTTCTAAAACTGTACTGACATCAGATGACATATAGAAGATATTTGGATGCCTGTTGTTTACTTTGAATCAGATTGACAAGAGTAATGTATAGGTATAATAAAGAATAGGTATAATAAAGATACCTAGGTAGAACTGATTTAGCTGTTAATTTTCAAGTCTGAGGTGTCATCTGCCACGTAGGAGCATTTTAGGGCCTGTTTTATCTTCTCTTTCAAATGTTCACATGCAGCTCCAATGGGAACCGTGGAGGAGGAAGAAAGGACAGTCATCCCTACAATGTTACCAAATATGGAAACTCAAATTTTTAATTTATGATTCAGAAATAAAGACAAAAGTGGAAAAATACTTCTAAGAAACTAAGAGTAGATAATTATTTAACACAGAATTTGATGTAATCACATCAGATTTGGGAACTATATATGGCATCCCTTCTTTTCTTATTTTCCTAAGAAACTGATTACTATTATGTTTCATTTAAAATAAGTTTATTGAATTAAACTCAGTAAATGAAACAACTGACATGACTGGAGCTTGAAATAAAGATGTGATGATCTAATGAAATACATAATGCTAAATTGTCTTGCTTCTTATGCAAAAATTATTAGTCATAGCAATGCATGAATAATTAAGGACAAATTATATTAGGTATTTAATACTTTTATATTTATACATCTTAATTTTTAATTTATTAAAGTATATTAGTCAAATCAACTAGTCCAAATATTTTAGTTTTGTTCTTTAATATATTGCCTTTTTTTAAATGAGTTAGCCTGTAATTAGGATTTCCTTCTCTTTTTCTAATAAACAACACATATTCTGACTTCCTCTGGCAGTAAATGCCTCTAATTTTGTTTTCCTACTTCCATTTCTCTATTTTTAAGCTTTTTGTTTCTTTGTCATATTGTCTATATTTATTTTCCTAAATGGATTGCTTAAGAAAGAATGGATCTCACAGTAAGATTCTTTTTAATTTGTTTTTAAGTATCCTAGTATAGTCTCAATAGTAAAAAATTCAGAGAAACTAAGGATTAGTAGGGGAATGTCTTATATTTCTTAACCAACAAGAATTCTGACTTTTCTTTTTTCCATTTGTGTACTAGGTGGTTGTGAATGCCCTTTTAGGAGCAATTCCATCCATCATGAATGTGCTTCTGGTTTGTCTTATATTCTGGCTCATTTTCAGCATCATGGGCGTAAATTTGTTTGCTGGCAAATTCTACCACTGCATTAACACCACAACTGGTGATATGTTTGAAATTGAAGAAGTGAATAATCATACTGATTGCCTAAAACTAATAGAAAGAAATGAAACTGCTCGATGGAAAAATGTGAAAGTAAACTTTGATAATGTAGGATTTGGGTATCTCTCTTTGCTTCAAGTTGTAAGTGAAAACTCTTTTTCTCTGAAATTTGTTTATTGTTTGGAATAATAACAAAGTAATGACATACATCCACTATTTAGTTACTGAAAGTAAAGTTTATAACATATTTTTTCTGACCTTTGATTTATTACCAGTACCAGTTTATGAGCCTAAATGGGTATAATAGAGATATAGCTGGTAATGGCCAGTTCTTTCCAAAGGTTTTTCTTCTTCTCATATTGCTTTCTCTTCCTACATGAAAAAAGTTGACCAATACATCAATAAGTTTATTATTTTTTCTACTGCAATTGATTAAGTTTGTTTCCCTGAGGGATCACACCCCACCGATCGCCAAAGCACACAGACTTAACACACCTGGTTGAATTGGCCCTAATTGGTGAGAATTAACTGCTACTGAGTTGTTTCATTTAGACTGAAGATTGGGAAATGATATTTAGGTTTCAGGATCAGATTCTCACAGTGAAATGGAAGTAATACTGGATACAGAGATGAAACATAAGCAGCGGTTGTTGTTTCGCCTCAAATGACCTTTCAATATAATTATTTAAGCCTATTTTATCTTAACAGCAATGTTTTCAGTCCTGAGTCTCTAAGACTGATTAGTACAAAAGAAAGATAGTTTGCAATTTATAAAAATGCAAAAGATGGTGGTCCTTCAAACATTTTCATAGGAGGCCGCTTTTAGCTCCACCCGCATCCCAGCAAAGCAGTGGATAAAGACAGAACCTGGAGCGTGGGCAAAGCATTGCAAACCTACTGCTCTGTTTTGGCCATTGAAACTCCACTTAACAACTTTAAAAGCTGAATGAGTGCTTCCCAGGTGGTTTTACAGAGTTCTTAGGGCACAAATTTGTTTCTTTTCAGTAAGGTTATGATTTCAGTTGTTCCAGGAGACTAGTCAAGCAAACAAGCCTGCACTTGTTTGCATCTCCTTCCGAGATACCTGTACTATTTTTACACATTCATACCACCTTCTTGGTTGAAATTCTTATTTCTCTTATGGATATTGCTCGCTTACTCTGCATGCTCATGCAATTAAAATAGGGATTTAAACAATCTGGTGAGTATAACTTCTTTAAATATTATAGTAGACACATGGTATTTTCTTGAGCACTTATCCTAATGTTTAACTAATACTACACTTACAAATATCACCAAAGTGTCCCACTTCATAAAATTGAGAAAATAAAATTTGAAAATTTCAAGGAATTCCTTAAGTTGCTAAACAATTCTGGAAATTTAGAGTAATGATCCAGCACAAAGCCATTGAATAAATTCTGCTACTAAGGAAATGCCAAGCTTCATCTTTGGCTTTATTCAGAATTATTCACTGAAATAGTTCTTTGAATCACCTTTATTTGTTTCTGTACCCAATGTTTTTAGACACTGGTTCTATCATTGACCCCAGCCATTGACACATTCAAAATTTTTTCTTCAATATACAAATAATTTCTATTTTCTAGCTAACAATCATTACTTTCTCGTCTCTGCCATCATACCCACTCTTACGTGGCTTTTTTTCCCCACAATATCCACCACCTCACAAGTGTTAGTGTTATGAAAATGTATGTGTGTGTGTATGTGTGTTTGTATGTGTTACAATACAGATACTGAAAGCTTTGCTAGACTCGCTTACTAGCAACAATCCTCTCAGGCTCATAGGGCTCAAACTTCATGTCCCGGGACAAATAAATTACTGTGAGTGATTAGACTTAGAACCCTTCTTGAATTTGTGAATGCCAAGTGTCTACCATACTTGTTTTTACCTTTCTTACCCATATTAACTCACTCTCATAAGATTATAAAGAATGGAATATAGAATTATTTCTGGATGTTATGTTTCAAATTTCTTAAAAGGATAGTTGCAAGTCTGACTTTATATAAAGGGGAGTCCAAAAGTAGGTTGACAGTTGTAATACAAATAAATGACACAATAAGTAATAAGTAATACCAGAATAAATTTTCATGTACTCACAACTGTAAATCTGCTTTTGCCCACCCCTTTATCTCTGTATGATCTTTAGAGTGTTACAAAGCAAAAGAAATCTTAGACTTTCAAGCACTTTGACCACCTTGTGAATAGAGTTCAGCAGATGATCAGATCATTGTGATTCTTTGGGTGCTACAGATATTGCCAAGTATGCTGGTATTTGTAAATCTTTCTAAAAATATTCTACAAAATTTTGATCCTACTTTAAATTGCATGATTTCGTTAACTCTAAAGAATTGAGAAGTATTTGTGACTTGTTATCAAGCAGGAGGATATATGAAATGACCATTCTGTTCACTATGTGTTCTAGAAATTAAAAAACTTGTTAAGAGATATTGTGTTGGTCCAAAATCCCTACAAAAGTTGTTTTGAAAATCTTATATTCCTTTGTTAAAAATGCATAAGTAAGAATATTTATTAAAAGTCAGATATCAATTATTTTTATGCCAAAGTAAAGCCTGCATGTCTTCCTTAATAGGCCACATTCAAGGGATGGATGGATATAATGTATGCAGCAGTTGATTCCAGAAATGTAAGTATTTCACGCATCCTGTCTTTTTATGATATTGGTTGGGTGCTAAAATTATTTCAGCAGAGCCTAGCAGCCAAAGGGAATGATTCTGCAATATTACAAATAAGGAAAAAATATGACTCAAATTAATATTCAGGTATACCAATGTTTATCAAAAACATCTAACAAAGATAAAACTATTTTGAAAGTCAAACTAAAGTAGCACATTCATATATTTAATAACTAAGAAATATCCTTCTATTAAATATTTACTGTTTTGTTTGCTCTTATCTACTAATTATAATCAATAATATTTTTGGTGTGCAGGAGCAAGTGTGAAAATATATGTGATTACTATTAGTAGTTGAAATATAGAGTTACTCCTCATATTGAGCAGTATGAAACTTAGATGTTAGCCAGGTAGCCTTCAATTTCTGTAATAGTTTATTTCAAATTCATTCTTTTATGTAATTTTAGTATCCATGAATTTACTGAAGGCATTACTAATGCTGCTGTCACTTCTATGACCAACAGATTCTTTTAAGTTCCTGAGCATATCACTGTAATAAAGACCACTTTATTTGATTTCTCCTATAACAGCTTCTTTCAGGCTTCAAAAAAGAACTCATATCCACACTCATTCCAGCTGTGCTCCTCAAGTTTTTTAAAACTATTTACTATCAGTCTTGATCTTCCCATTCTGAAGCTCAATCCATTGAAGCTCTCATCCTAGACTGTCCCTGTAATCTTTAAACTACCTGATAGAGCTCACTTTTATATTTCTTGATACGCACTTCCCATAAGTGGCTTTAGCTTTATGTTAATTACCTTCCTGATATCCTCCAGAGTGGGTTATTTTGGTTACTTACTTCGTTTCATGTGTTTGGTTGGCTTTTAAAACTATCGTGTTTAGAAAGACATAAACCTATTAGTGATCTGTCCATATTGACTCCTTTGCACCTTTATTAAGTGATAGATGATAGTTCAATGCTAATTTATAATAAATATAATTTAGATACTAAATTATTAACTGAGCATTTGTAAGATGTCATGCTAGTTATGTCAACTCAATCCGAAAATTTCAATGAATGTTATAATGTTAAAAATATAATGCTGAAAATCTAAATGAACAATTCATGTTCATTGAATAAATTCATGTGTGTACAAATGGTTGTTTTTAAATAGTCTATACATATTTACTCAGGTAAAAATTTTTCACTAATTTTTAAATTACTAAAATTCAGTACATTAAAAAATTTGCCAAAGTTTGCATACTACCTTCCAAATACTAAGATGTTAGTTGTATTTACAGTTATTAAAATAGATACAGATGCTAAGTTTCCTCATAACCATAGTTTTTACATGAAGACATCCTTAAAGGCTAATTTCAGGGGTTTTTTTTGGAGGTAGAGTATTTGGGGGGTTGAAGGGAAAGTACGCTTAAGTATTACTAGGAATTTTCTTTTCTATTATCATGAAAAAGCACCAATAGTTTCTGGCATCAAAATGTATTGTGATATTTTACAAAATATTTTCCTTTGGTAGGTGGAACTTCAGCCAAAGTATGAGGAAAGTCTGTACATGTATCTTTACTTTGTTATTTTCATCATCTTTGGGTCCTTCTTTACCTTGAACCTGTTTATTGGTGTCATCATAGATAATTTCAACCAGCAAAAAAAGAAGATAAGTATTTCTAATATTCTCTCTCCCACTAAAGATAGTAAAAGGATTTGAAGTGTTCTCACCAACAATTGGTACTTTAATTCAGAAGCCAAATGGGTGTATAAAGGGTCTGGTAGAAGTAAGGCTTGCTTGAGCGTGGTTGGTAGGGTACATGAATGTCTCACATGAGATGGACACAATTTGAACATTTCACCTAAAATGTCATATGATGTGCTTGAGTGTGCTATTGTTATGTTACCAATTTACATGCTTGTGACTTTGTAACAAAAAATTTTATAATAAAAAGGTGCATTTTTGTGCCAGATCCTGTGTATTAAAATCCCTTTTTGTACTCTACCCCTCTGCCATCCACTGCTCATCTCTTTCAGGTTATAGAAAGCCAAGAATGTGTCCCATATTCCTGGGTATAGGCTTGTAAAACCTCTCTCATTTCTGTGTTTTTTTAATTAGAGACTACATTTCCTATCTTTTGAGAGAGAATAATTAGAAAAGAACTAAAAAAGAACCCAGGCATATGCCCCTTTCCCAAAATCCACTTGTTTTATCCCCACAACTCCCCTACTGAAAATATGTCGTCCAGCTAAAGATATATATACCTTCATCAGTTCCTTTTATATGATTCCGCTTCATTCTTCCTGATACTCACTTATAAGCTACCAGTTCCAGTCTTGAATTAAACAGCTCTTTATATTATGAAGTATCATCATTCCAAATATAAATGCACATTATAGAAAATATGGAAAGTAAAGAAATATCATCACTCATGAGAAACCACTATTCACATCGTATGTTTTTCCATTCAAACTTTCTCTATACATATTCTTGTTACTGAAATTATTTTATCTATAATTATACATTTTATTTTTTACTCTACATATTTTGTTAAGTCTTCATATATACATTATCATAACTTACATAACCATTTCCCAATATATTGTTGATTTAGGTTGTTTCTAATCTTTAATGATTTAAATATTGCCTTGTCAAAAGACTTTGTGCCAGAAAATGAAATTTTAATTATTTTCTTAAGATAAATTCCCACAGAAAAGTAGTTGGCTTCCCAAAATAATATTTCCACTGATACTGCCAATAACAGTGTGTGCGTGTGCCCAGGTCAGTGCTGATTCTCTGGCATCAAACATTCTCTTTGTTTTTAATCCTTGATATTTGATAAATTAAATTTGTATCGAGAGCTTTTTTGCCATTTTTATTTCTTTCTTTGTGTATTACTTTCTCATCTCATTTGCTCAGTATGTTTTCTTACTATATAATGAGTGCTTTCATGATATTAGACTCTTTCATTATTAGAACACCCCTGCCCATCCCCTCTTACTATTACTAATATTATTCAGTCATCAATATCAGGCTACTTTATTTCACTTATTAGCCTGAGTTCCAAGTCCTCAGTTCCTACTGGTCTATCACATTCCTGCCATACTTACAATCTGTGACTTACCTATAACTCTTCTACCAATTTGTCCAGTTTTCCTTCTATCTTTTTGTACCAATTCTTGGAAAAGTGAAGTGCCTTTTTATGAGTGCTCTAAATCATCTTACAATATACATACTCCAACTCTTTACTACATTTGAATTTAAATCGTTGTCTTTAACTTCAGAAAGCAGTATGTATAGTGCAATGAACCAAGTATTTACCAAATTTTACCATTCATTTAGCATATGGTCTGGAATAAATAGTTAACCTCTCAGTTTCTGGGATATTTTTGCTCCATAAAATAATAATGAAAATAATAATTAAGTCAATTTTGGACAGTTGTGAGATTAAATAAGATTATAGAACCTAAAAAATACTTTTAATTTTTCAAATTTAAAATTCCAGGTATAATTATGCATTACTTTTTTAACTGCCCTTTTCCTATTTTAACACTTAACATTGTTATTTTCAATAACATTGAAAAGTTATGTGCAAAGGGACACAGTTTTAATCAGTTTTGATTTCTCTTTTCTATACTTTGGAGGGCAAGACATCTTTATGACAGAAGAACAGAAGAAATACTATAATGCAATGAAAAAATTAGGATCAAAAAAGCCACAGAAGCCTATACCTCGACCTGGAGTAAGAAATATCAAATGATATGGGGGAAATGTACAAAAACTTACATGGGTTTTTACAGAAGAGATAGCAGCTAATATTTCCAGTAGCAAAGATTTCTTCAATCTTTAGAGCATCCTTAATTCATATATATTTATGGTAATGGTAAAAACTGTTTAAAAAGAAAGAGAGACAAAAAATAAAATAAGAAAGAGAAAATGTACCCTTAATTTCAAGGGATTTATAATTACACACTAGAATCCAAACTAAATGACAAAGGACACAAAGCGATGTGGTGGGCACATGATAGAGTTGCTCATAAAATTCAAGAGTATTTGCCAAATAACGTTAGGGAGAGGAGTAAATTTTGGATGTGGTTAAAGTACATGCAGGTCTC
Source organism: Carollia perspicillata (assembly GCA_004027735.1). Lineage (NCBI taxonomy): Eukaryota > Metazoa > Chordata > Mammalia > Chiroptera > Phyllostomidae > Carollia > Carollia perspicillata. Next base: position 3,897 of record PVKM010006109.1, on the reverse strand, counting down.
TGCTAGATCATCAAGTCGATGATGTATTGAGTGAAATAGCATGTTATTTCCATTTTATTTTTCATTAGAGGTACTGAGTGTTTTGGAGAAAGAAAGAATTCTAGTATCTATCATTCAAATATATGGCTACAAAGTTAGAAATTACTGATGTCTATACAAGTCAGAGTCAATAAATACAATTCATACTGACCAATGACATTCTAATGTTTCATGGTGAACCAACCAAACAACTGTTGTGAAATGTGCCTTCTCCCACACTGTATTGATTTTTATGATGATGATCTGTGAGGTTAAAATAATTTCTGGGATGTAGTGGGGAGCAAAATATTAGGACATTCATAATATGCTAGCCAAGTTGCCTCCTTAGAATGATGAATAATATATACTTTCCTTTGTTAGGCCTTAACAGTGGAAGTAGACATGAGTCAACTGTGTATCAGAAAAATATAAGATAGAAGATATCCTCAGAGTTCCTCAGTGGCCTAGGGAGATCACCAGACAATAGCCCGTGTGACTGACAGCGGCAGAACTAGGGAGCAGAACCATGGATCAGTGACAAGAGATCTGAATTTTTGACATCAAAGCATAAGGAGCACTTTTCTGGTCCATCACTGTGTAGGTTCTGTCAGAATTCTGTGTCTGACAATGTCAGCAAAGACTGTGTTAGGGAACATCAGTAATGTTGTACACGCACTTTGAATGATAATGTTATAGATAATGTTTAGATAACTGAAGTCAGGCTATCTCTTAAAAATTCAGGACCAGTGGTTACTCAGTACAATATTAGAGAGTCAATGGAGAAAAGTACTTATATAGATGTTAATGCATACAGAAAAATCCTTCTGTTGCTAAAAGCATTTCTGTTTCTCTACAGAACAAATTTCAAGGAATGGTCTTTGACTTTGTAACCAGACAAGTTTTTGACATCAGCATCATGATTCTCATCTGTCTCAACATGGTCACCATGATGGTAGAAACAGATGACCAAAGTGAATATGTCACTAACATTTTGTCACGCATCAACCTGGTGTTCATTGTGCTGTTCACTGGAGAGTGTGTTTTGAAGCTCATCTCCCTCCGCCATTATTATTTTACCATAGGCTGGAATATTTTTGATTTTGTGGTTGTCATTCTCTCCATTGTAGGTAAGAAGTATTTAAAATTTCTTAAGTCAGCTCAATAAAAGTAAAAGTGGGAATAATCAAGTTTAAATTAGAGGTCATCCCAGTACTCACAGATAACCACTGTGAGTATCTTAATGTATTCCATCCAGGTGTGTTTGTTTTTCTTAGAAAATGAAGTTCCTGCTGTATATACAGTATTGTATCCTATTCTATCCATTTTAGACACTAGGTGTATTATTTGTCAATATACTAAAGATTCATTCATCTGAATTAGAAATATACTATTAACTAAGATTAAAATGTTTTGACATGTTGAGATCAAACAGGCTGTACGGTTTCTAGATTCTAGATGGCTCTGTTTAGAAGGGGAGTTGAAATTTAGTCTGATATTTAGGAAATACATTACATCAGAGATATGGGCATAGAATCAGCAACCTGTAGATAGGAGTGGAAGCTGATGGCAAGATAAGGAAAAGCATAGAGTGAGAAGAGAATAAAAATAAGAATAAAATGTTAGCAAATGCATATAGTAGGTTCTTTAAGGGTGTCAGGTAGAGATTTTCTAGATTACCCTGAAATGTGCTTATAGTAATGATGCACAAGAGAAGTGAGGTAGCATGGAATAATGTTTTATCAGTCATATATTTCAAAGCCTAGAATGTGCAACAGGTTACATGAGCAAGAGCTCATCTCATTCCAGGTATAATTCTAGCTCCAGTGAAATGAAGTTTGTCTGTGGGCATAAAGTATTCATTCTTTCCTAAACCAGGTGATATGAGTGGGTTAACATTTAGTCATCCTTTGGGGGGCAAATATTTATGTCATTACCCTCTCTGAAGAAGTTGGCCCTATATCCAATTCTTATGTTGTATGTAGCTTTTGATTCCTACACTAATCCATGGTATGATCAGTTTTGGATGGGATAATAAGGTTGTGTGCACCTCTTTTCTCAATTTCTCTCTTTCTCACTCTCTCTTTCACGCACACAGTACATACACAATACATATACTTATGTAGGCTTACTTATCCTTTACAGACTAAGACAGTCTAACTCAAAGGCACTTGGTTTCTTGAGCTCCCCTTCAGTACAGCTATTATTTCATGGTTTAAAAGGCAAATGGAGTGTTTTTTTCATGTGCCCATGAAAGAAGGAGCTCCTACAATTCACAACAGCATGGATGGAACTGGAGAGCATTATGCTAAGTGAAATAAGCCAGGTGGTAAAAGATAAATACCATATTATCTCGCTTATAAGTAGAACCTAATCAACAAAACAAAGAAATGAGCAAAAGAGAACCAAAGACATGGAAATAAAGAACAAACTAACAGTGACCCGAGTGGCAGGGGGAGGGGGTTAACAGGGGAAAGAAGGGGAAGGGGCAAGTCAAGGAATGTGAATAGAGGACTCAAGGGCATGGACAATGTGGGGAGGATTGACTCTGGGAGTTGCGGGGGATACAGCAGGAGAGAGCAATGGGGGGAAAGGTAGAACAACTATACCTGAAGAACAATCAAAAATAAAAAAAATTAAAAGCAAATGAAGAAAGAAGTTTAAAAGAAGAGAACTGAGAGACTAATTTCAGATACAAGAGACCAGAGAGAGCATCAGCCTTGGATTCTTTTACAGATGCACCAGAGCATATATAAATTAATATATAAGAACATTATAGATGAAACCTAAGAAAGTATTAAGTTCTTGGAGAGAGGAAAATAGTATCAGAAACTGCAGATACTTTTAGATGGTTAAGGACCGAAAAGAGGATATGTGATTTGGCATTTTCAGAAAAATAATTGTCTTCATATAAACTTGTTCTTACATTTTTAGCTAATGCTGATTCACCCAGAATTGAACATTTTTAACTTTTTATTTTTTTAGATTCAGTCAGGGATTTAAATAATCTAAAAATAATTTATAAATACCCCTCAAAGGCAAAAAGTACTGTAAAAATGTTTATTGAACTGAATATAGTCTTAGCTCAGACTGTGATTACCGATTACCACAAAATAGGTGGCCTGAACAACAGAAATGTATTTTTTCAAAGTTCTGAGGTGAAAAGGCCAAGATCAAGGAGCCAGCATGGTGGGTTTTTTGTAAGAGCTCTCTTCCTGGCTTATAGATGACCACCTACTCACTATGTCCATTCAGGGCTGGGGAGAGGGCAGGGCTTGGAAAGAGACAGCATCTCCCTAGTGTCTCCTCTGATTAAGGCACTAATCTACCTTGAGGGCCCTGCTCTCATGACCTCATCTATACCTAATTATTTCCCAAAGGCCTTATCTCCAAATACTATCACAAGGGGGGTTAGGGCTCTAACATATGAATTTAAGATTGAAAAAATTGTCTATAGCAAATATTGAGTTAATTTAATATTCAATGTCAAAATTATAGTTTATTTATAACATATAGTATATGTTATATGCATGTCAAATTTGAGATTATGTAACTGAATTTCTGTGCTCTGAACTTTACCTTGGAGCCTTGACAAAAAGTTAATTATTTTCATTGTAACTTCTTCCCTGATTGGCATTCTCATTTTCTTTTTATCCATAGGCATGTTTCTGGCTGAGCTAATTGAAAAATATTTCGTGTCCCCTACCCTGTTCCGAGTGATCCGTCTTGCCAGGATTGGCCGAATCCTACGGCTGATCAAAGGGGCAAAGGGCATCCGCACGCTGCTCTTTGCTCTGATGATGTCCCTTCCCGCGTTGTTTAACATCGGCCTCCTGCTCTTCCTGGTCATGTTCATCTACGCCATCTTTGGAATGTCCAACT
>PVKM010006108.1:0-45370 GCA_004027735.1 Carollia perspicillata | reverse complement strand
AACCACTTGAAAATACTTTTACGTCTAATAATGACCCAATCATCAAACCAAATTCAGTGTTTCTAGAGATCTCCACTCTCCACGAAGAGACATTTTAAACTGATTTTCAGGTAATGTTACAATTGCCTTCACACCTATTATTTCACACACTGCCAAAAACTCGGTGTAGTTAGGAAGTACCATTATGCATATTTACAAATGTGGTAACACAAACTCAGAAAGGTCAAATAACTTGCCTAAAATCACAGAGCTAATAAAATGAGGGAGAAATTTAGTCTGAACAGAGTTTCTTGACCTTGGCCAGGACAATTCTTTGCTATGGGGGCTGTCCAATGTACTGTAGAATGCAGAGCAGCACTACTGGCCTGTAGCCATCGCTACCATTAGGAAAAAAACAATAACAACTACAATACGCCCACAAACCAAAAAACCCTTTCCCAGTAACAACTAAAAATGTCTCCAACATTGCAAAATGTCTCCCTGTAGCAGGAAATTGGGGTGGGAGGGGACTGACCCCTACAGAGAAACACTGGTCTAAAACTAGACTCAAAACTGGGTCCACTACACAATTTATTAGGCAAGGTTGAGTTCTCCATATGTTCTAAAAATATCCTCCTTCCCTTTCCTCTTTGATGAACTCACATTGCTTTGACTCGACTCATACCATTTTTCTCTTTGCAGGCTCCCTTTATTGCAGAGCTAGCCAATTACCTTAGGACCAGCCTGAAAGCCTGCATTCCAAATCCTGGCCCCGGCACTTGACCTTCAGCAAGTTATTTAACCTTTTGATGGTAAATTACTTCATCTGTGGAACTAAAAAAATAACAACTGCTTTTCAAGAGTGATATAAGCACTTAATGAGATAAAACGGAAAGAGCAGCTAAACCGTTGCCTGGTGTAAAACAGACAGTGAGTACACATTAGAGTTCTCTTTGCTTCCATGGACTTTGACCTTTACCCTTCACACCCGCCCTTCCTGTGCTTTATCCTTTATACCTTTCTTCCCCTTTTTATAAATGCTTGGGAACCAATTCACTCTCTCAGCTTCAACTAACACATGAAAATTCAAATGAAAATTCTAAATCTTTGAAACTCGCTAAAAGGGTAGAATTTAAATGTTCTCACAAAAAGAGAGAGAGAGAGATGTGAAGTGATAGATGTATTAATTAAGTCAGTGTGGGGATCCTTTTACAATATACATGTATATTGCATTGTCATATGGTACCCTTTAAATATTTTACAATTTTACTTGTCACTTATACCTCAGTAAAGTTCGGGGAGAAGGGGGGAGAGGGAGAGGGGAGAGGTCTAAATCAATATCCCAGAACTTTTTTCTAACTTCCTTTTTTATTCTACTTCCTAGCCAACCCAGACTGCAATATCTGTTATATATTTGACTTCTTCCTTTCTTTTATCACTGCCTTTTTGGTCCAATATTTTCCTTTCTATTTCTTCTGCTACATTTTAAGTTACAGTCTTCTTATCTGACTCTCTGGATTTTTTTAATAGTCTTTCTGCATCTATACTGGTGGCTTCCAAAGTGGCATGTATGCATGCCTGGGGGAGCTCAGGAAAAGATCAGAGAGAAGAAAAGAAACATTTATTATGTTTATATTATCCTTAATTAACCTCCATATTTTGCTTTAGAATGCACGTGATATATTAGTAAGCAAGAATATATAAAAATGAATTCTAGTTATAAATAAATCAAGACTTGATGTATACAAAGCTATGCTCAGAATATATTCTTTATTGATGTGATGCATAATCAAAATAGTTTGGATATCGTGTGCTGTATATTTATAAATCCCAACTGCATTAGATATTTGAACAAAATCGACCATCAGAAATCGTCATCTTGGTCTTGCTGTACTCCTGCTCCAGAGCTGCAGGGAATGCCATTCACCCGGTGAACAAGATCAAGACCCCTGAGCCTGTTATTGAAGGCCTTCCCTCCTGCGCTGTGGGAGACCTTTACACCCGCCTTCTATAGCATCCCCCACGTTTTCATCCTTCCACTCAGTTATGAAGATTGTAGGGACTAGCATTATGACTTATGCATCACTTTTCTCTTACAAACATATCTAGTAGACTTTCCAACATATATAGAATTAAACTATTATTTCCCAAGCACAGATGGTTCATACACTAAATAGTTATGGGAAAAAAATATATACTGATGCTTTCTATAAATATTTTCATATGTGAATCATTTTCTACATTACTGGAGAATAAGGAAAATTACTCCATGACAAAGAGACACTTAGTAAATATGAAATAATAAATAAGTCAATAATCACAGACTCAGCATTTTTAGTGTATCATATGTATAATAACATCTGAAACATGGAACACTATATCTCAGAAAGACAAAAAAATGAAAAGTGGATTATGAACTGTTTAATCCAAAAATTAAAAAAGACTTATTTAATAAGAAAATGACATTAAACAATACAATGCTTTTTCAAAGCCAATAAGTTTAGACGCATCAAGTGAGATGTTTGTAGATGCCAACTGCCCAATGAAAGTTTAATGATAGGTACGTAAAAAAGGAAAAGCTATATAAGTTAAAAATTACAAAGTCATGGATTTTGTGCTTAAGAATTCAGAAGAAAAACAGTTTTCTTTACAGAAAGACACTCATCTGGTTTTAATCATGCATATAATGCAATGATATATTTTGCAATGCATAGGTAAAAATAAAGCAATTCTATGGCTGGGAAATCTGTAAGATTTTTCCCTTAGGTATCTTCACATATAGAATCAATAGGATATGAATAATAATTACTATTCAAGCAGAACATCAATGTATTAAACAAATGTGATATAATGAAAAGGCAGGAAAAAATCTGTTTTTTGTTACATCAAATAACAGCTTTCACCCTAACCTAGAACTACACAGTTCTATTTCACATACTTGAAACCAGAACTGAACTTAACAGAAAAAAATTCACTTAGAAAATTCAACTCAAAGTGAATGTCTAAAAATCAGCGTGTAGATGGAAAACAAAGAGATATCTGAATATGAAAGGTCTATGTAACCTATAAAAATAATCATAATCAAATAGTATGCAAAGTTGTTAAAACAATAATGGTAAGGGAATGCAAGATCAGAAAAAATAATTTATATATTCTTGTTAGCAAGTTGGTTGAGAATCAAATAGTATTTTCTTACCTTAATAACATTTCCTTTATTCTGTGACATTTTATGTGATTGAGTACCCAATTTGCCCATTTTTCCAGATTTCCAGTGATATCCACTTGACCTTCAATACATGTAAACAGAAGTCAAATGTAACCACTAAATACATTTCTCCATTTAATGAAAACAAATATATTTTTCTGATTTCATGAAATGGAAATTCAGTTGTTAACATGTAACAGACCACCACAAAATGAAAATGAAATATTAATAGTGTCACAATATCCTCAGTAACTTTAAAATATGAGGTCTGTACTGAAGTTATCCAGTCATGTAAAATGAAAAATAGAGACATTTTTTGAAGAAAATACAAGAGACAAGGAACATTGTACATAGGACAATGATGCCTCAGTCTCCTTCAATGTAGGAACTTTGGGACCTCACATAGTTCTCTCAATTACCATTAGCTGCCCCATTGTATTTTCCTGAATCTCATCAAGGCTCTGAAATCTCTTCCCTTTCAAAGTTGATCTGAGTTTCAGGAAAACCTAGAAATCAGAGTGCCAAATCTCAGCTCTAGGGTGGCTGAGTCACCTGGGTGATTTGATGTTTGCCCCAAAAAGGTCTGCATGAGACATGATGCATGAGTGGATGCATTGTCCTGATGAAGCTGCCAATCACCAGTTGTACATAGCTGCAGCCTTATAAATTATCTGAATAGTTTCCACAGAGGAATGTTCAAGCTTAACACAAAATTTTATGTAGATTTGTTGCTCTACTAGCTCAGGCATTTTGTATGTGACAGCCACACAGTGCACATGCCCACTCAATGGTGTCTACTGCCCCCACTGACTAGTACAGTGAAGTCGTCATTGTTCATGCATGCACATTCCAGTCCACTCTTTTTGGCTACCAGGTTACATGATGATGCACAAACCATTATATTAACAATGGCTGGACTTTTTCCAGACAGACCTCATATTGTTCTACCATATTTGGGACTGTTGAGATGAAACAAATAAAAGCAAAATGTCCAAACAGATGAAGAATTCTATTTTTATACATTATAATTACTAAATATAGCTTTATTGATTTATAGAAATTTTTACAGATTGCCATTTAGTTTTAAAAACTAAGGTCCACAAATGTAAAGAGGGAAAGTAAATAAAACAATAACGAAAAAAATTCAGATCTATTAAATGATCAATTCCTTATTAAGACTTCAAATTAGCCCTACACTGAATGGTAACAGAGATAAAAAAGAAGGCAACAGTTTAGCTTTACAGTTTAGTTCTCAAATCACCTTTATTTGAGACTCACAAATTTTTTTGAAGTCCACAGGGGAGGGAGTCCAATTCCCATTCAAAGAACAATGAGACAAAACCTTGCCTGAGGTCACATATCTAAAAAATAAAGCCAAGATGAGAACCTTGGAGTTCTAACTTCCTAACAACAAAGTGGCAGGTTCTCATTCTGGGTATGACATTTACTATCTGTGAGACCTTAGAAAAGCATTTAACTATTCTGAAAATTCAGTCGAGCTTTAGAATATCTTTAAAAATTTTATTAAAAGACTAATGAAAAGTCTCTCTTGAGAGCTGATTTCAAGTCCTCTGATTCACAGACATATCTGTGATCCACTGAGAAGCCCAGAGCAGTGAAGTTCCAAAAAATAGAACTAGTGATTGGATCATCAGGAGAAAAGCAGCAAGACACAAACAATAAACTTTGTCAGCTGAAATGATGTACAGCATTGAGATGCCTCAATTAAACCAACACTCTGGTTATTAGAAAGGGTCTGTGTATGTCATGAATATTTTTCAAATGAGTTATACTTAAAAATAAATACTACTGAAACTACAGTAAACATTTAAATTTAAATGTTTAGATGGTACTTCATAGAAATTTGATGACCATCACCTCCTGCACCAAACAAAATTTAATATATGTAGAGTCTGGTAATATTTATTACCAGCAAAAGCACATGAAACATGAGCCCTCATTTGCTATAGGAGAAAGTTACACACTTTAGAAGCCTACTGGAAAGACAACTTCTCCAATGTCTATCAATATGTAAACCACTCAAATACTTTGCCCTAAAATATATATCTATGAATTTACCCCATAGATATTCTTGCACATATAAGCAAAACTATATATAGAAGTGTATTCATGGGAGTATATATAATCACAAAACACTGAAAACTTAATAGAAATCTGAAAAATAAGTGCTATCATATCCACACAAAGAAATGTTATGTAGCCATTCAAAATAAGATCACTGGGTGCTGATTTGGCAAGAGTATTTACATTAAGTAGAAATTTAGGGTATGAATCAATTCACATACAATGATAGATAATCATATTTGTGAAAACATAAAAGACATCAGGTACACACACATTAATATACACATATACATAGACTTATACAAAGATAAAACATTTGTGGTGAAAAAAATTTTGGTAGTTAAAAGTGGTGTTACAAAATGGGCTTGGAGTCAGCTTAGAGTTAAGAAGAGATTACTTTCATTATATAATTATCAGTTCTACTAGACTTTCGTCATATTTATTTATTATTTTATAATAAAACCAAATTATCAGTAAAAATTCATATAAATATGCATGCATAATATCAGAGAGTTCTCATAAAATTTAAGCTAAAGTACATTGCTAAAAGTATTTCTTTTTCTTTTCTTTTTTTTTTTTACTGTTTTCCACAATAACCATCTACAGTGCACAAAGGTTCCCTTCCCTCCATGTCCTCCCCAGTACTTGCTATTTGTTGATTTATTGATGATAACCATTCTGACGTGTGTGAAGTGATATCTCATTATTATTTTAATTAGCATCATTCTGATAATTATTAATGTTGAGCTTTTTTTATGGCTGTAGGCCATCTGTATGTACTCTTTGGAGAAGTGTCTATTCAGGTCCTTCGCCCATTTTTTAATTAAGTTGTTTGTCTTCTTGGTGTTGAGTTGTATAAGTTCTTTATATATTTTGGATATTAATCTCTTATCATATGTCTCATTGGTGAACATTTTCTCTCATTCAGTGGGTTGCCACTTCATTTTGTTGGTTTCTTTTTTTGTGCAAAAGCTTTGTAATTTGATGTACTCCCATTTGTGTATGTTTTCCCCTTGTTTCCTTTGCTCGAAGAGATATACTGGCAAAAATATTGCTATAAGAGATGTCTGAGATTTTGAGGAGAGATCATTAGGAGAACTCAAAATGGATTAGATACTTAAATGTAAGTCATGAAACCATAAAATTCATAGAAGAAAACATAGACATAAAATCTCAGCTAAAAGTATTTCAAAGATACTTAAGGGTCTGAATGATTCTTATGTATGTACATGTAAACTTCCACCTCAACAAGTCTTTAATAAAGAAAAATGTCCCAAAATATTAATTGACAATCTCCTGTCGATGGCAATTTTATTAGAGCAAAGGGCAAATATTTCATTGAGGTCCTAAACATTCCAAACTATAAATGATTCGGAAGAAAAATATAAGAGAAATAAGAAAATGTAAGAGCAAATAAGGTCCAGAGAAAACAAAATTAATGGTAATTTTTTAAAAAGTAACATGTTCTTATATGAGAAATTCAAATAGAAAAAGTAGGGGAGTTTTTTTTAATTTTATTGAATGTATCGGTGTGACATTGGTTAATAAAATTATACAGGTTTCAGGTGCCCAGTTCTGCAGCACATCATCTGTGTACTGTGTGGTACGTCCACCACCCCAAGTCAAGTCTGCTTCTGTCACCATTTAGACCCCACTGTGGCCTCTTCTCTCTCTCCCCACCCCCCTTTCCTTCTGGTAATCACTGTACTGTTGTGTATCTCTATGAGTTTTTTTCTGTTTTCTGTATTTATGAGTCTGTTTCTGTTTTTTTTTTTTTTTTGCTTGTTCATTGGATTCCACATATAAGTAAAATCTTACAGTATTTGGGAAAGTTAATATTGCTTGTTCATCAAGAAAAGCCAGAAATTATTTTTTCAGGACAGATTTTTTATAGGAATGACAATAGTACCTAAAATTGTCCTTTACCTAATTCAGTTTAGTCCTCTAAAATTCTCTAAAAATGTCACCTACTCGCTTTCTTCCTTGTCTTTCCTCCTTGTTGACTGGAATTCTTGTAATTTCTTTTCCATCTCTTGGTTCTGCAACTCCAGCTGTACTTTCTCCATCCTCAGTTCTTGAGCATTTCTGATGAGATGTAAAGGCAGAATGTTCATTTGGGATAAATAAACAAACAAAATAAAGGCTAAACAATTTTATATCATCTTTTTCTCTTAAGTAAAATCATGAATAATAAATAGCGGTAAAGTATTTTAGCTACTTCTTTGTCCTTCTTTGAAATATGGTTTCTAAAGTGAGCATTTGCTTTCTATTAATATTCTTCTTAAACAAGGTATTTCTTCAATTCTTAGACTTTTGTTTTTACCATTGCATGGTTTAAAATCATAATTCTATTTATATATGAGCTCTGCCTTTATATGTGAGCAAATATCTATGACACACAATAGAAAACAAAGGAAATTTTGTGTTTTTAATTTTTATACTATCTTTTCTCTAAGAATTCAAGTAGTTTGAAGCACACTATTTAAAAAATAATTTTTCTATATAAGTACAATGCATATTTTTGCTAAACATTCAGTAAATTCCTACCATTATGTCATGAATGTACAATCAAAAAAATTTTTTTTAATTAAAAAGCAGAACATGTGGAGAAAACACCCATTAAAGGTGTTGGTACAGGAGCCATCAAAAAGAACAAATGGGAACTGAGCCAAATATCACCAAATGTTTCTACTGAAGAAAGGCAATAAGAAGAAGCCTTTTCTGAGAACAAAGAAGAGCTTCCTTATAGATTCTTGTACAAGAGATTTTGATATTAATATCTGAAGCTCATAAACTTTTGACAAAAGCCATCTTCTTCATTTTACAATTGTGTTCTCTAGTCAGCATTAGTCATTAACTCTTTCATAAGTCTAAGCCAATATAGTTGTCTATCTTTTATGGTCTGTCATTGAGTTTAAAATTGCACATTTATTATTACATTAGTGCTTTACTCTAAACCTGGAGCATGGGCACCCATGCATGCTACAGCAAAGAACCAAATTAAGAATAACAGATATCAGAACTAATTTATATAGATGCTTAGCATTCACCAAAGGGCAAGTGGGTCAAAGATATGTCCCCAAATAGACACAATCCAGACAGAATATAAAAAATGATAGGAGGCAAAGGCCATCCAGAAGATTCAGAGAAGCTGCAAAAATATTGGCAGAAAGGCATTATTTTCATTATATCTGCTCTACAAGGAGTAATTCAGCCCCTACTACATAAAATCACTAAAGTAGGTAGTAGGATATGAGACTCAATGGAGCTTCCAGTACAGAGAGGAACACAAGACAGGCATAAAGGTAACCGAACTATAGCATGACGGTGAGCTCAGAGGAGATGCACGGGGAGGTTTCAGAGCCTAAGGTAAAAGCACACTCATACCCAGCCTCTGAGACTGCAGGGACAATTCCTGGGGAAAGTGAAGACTGAACTGAGCCCTAAGGGACAAAAGGATTTAGCCAGTCCAGGAGGTGGTGAGAGCAGTGTTCCAGGATTACAGATATGTGTAGGCACAAGTGAAAAGAGTGATGTGTGGGCCAAAGAGCTAGAGGTTCTACATGACCAGGAGTTAAGTGCAGGATGGAAAAAGTGGAACTTCTGAGGGTTCATTAAAAGACTTTAAGAGAATTGACCAAGCGTGCTTTTTAGAGAGGTCACTCTGGCTGCATAATGGAAAAGTGAACAAGGGCACAGCCCGGAATCAAGGAAACCAGTTAGGAGACTATTTTAATAATCTTAACAACAGAGGCAGTAGAGAAAATGGCGAACATTTGAGAATATAAGAAATGAGAATTAACTGACCTTGGAGACTGACCAGAAGTAGATTACTGTCCAAGGGAAGCAACAAAGAAAAGTCCAAGACAATCCCAGGTTTCTTACTTGAGTGATTGGGAGGATGTGATGCCATTTTCTGAAACCGATCACTCTGGGGTGGGGTGGGGACAGATCAGGATTAGTCCCTGAGATGGTCTCCCACCCCAAAGTCTCAAGGGCCTACAATACTTTCCACGTGGCTTCCAGAGGAAGAGTTAGAAAGCACAAATATGATTTTGTCAATCATTTGCTTAGGGAGCTTTTAACGTTTCTGAAGTACCCACTGTGGCACAGGAAATGAGTATAACAGAAAAAAAGTACGGGCCCACTGACCAAGTGGTCAAGTTTATGGTGGGACTGCATGTGTCTAAAATAAGACAGACTTCCTTTTGCGGACAGCTTTGGACTCAGAGCCAGCAGGGCAGGAAAGCTACTGAAGAAAAACTAAGGTTGATCCTACAGAGACCACATCAATACAACAAATCCAAAAGCCAAAAACAACCTATTGAAATGATTTGGGGGCTGGGAAAGAGGTCGTGGGGGTTGGAAAACACCAAAATGTGAGACAAATGTAAAGACAATGGTTAAGGTAACATCAAATGAAAATAGGCTTGTAATAACAAAAGGACAAGAAAGGGAACTCCAAAGTAATTACCACAAAGTGGGTGCCCTGGTCCTAGTTTTTATGGGCTGTGGATCAGGGTGGATCAGGGAGACATACGGGCCAGAAAATAATGATTCCCCCTCATATCCAAGATAAATTCCAAACTCCTTAGTGCGGCATACAAGCTAGCTTGTCATCTATATGACCCTGCCCTTCTCTCCAACTTTGCTGTATGAATCTCAGCCAAATGAAAGTCCTCGAACTGTGTAGCCTCTATGCCTTTGCCCAAGTTTCACCCAGCTGACTGCCTGGAGAAGACTTAACCTCACCCCGGCAGTGTGGGCCAAGATCTCGTGCCCCTGCACTTCCACATCCTGTTGTGATTCGAGCTACACTGTAAATGTCATTTTACTCATTCACATTCTCCACAAGCTATTGAACATGATGGCAAATATTGTGATTTTCTACTTTTGAATCCACCATTCCTTAGCACTCTAAATAAAAGTTTGTTTATAATGTTTATAAGTATACACACACAGACTTGAAACATATCATTAAAACCAACTAATGTGTGCCCCCTTGTCTTTTTGCATAAAAAGGGATAATCGGTAATACTAGCAATTGTATTGCTCCGCTCCCCACCACAAAATTATCGTGGTAATTCTTATCACAATAATGCCATAAATTTGTATTATAACATTTTCCAGTTTACACAATGCTTTTACAGTAAATGGAGAATCAGGAAAGCTCTGAAGGCACTGAATAACCACAGGACTATTGACCTAGATCAGGGACGTCAGAAACTAAAGTTAGCATCTGACAGTCTGGCCCTGGTCAGTGTGGTTCAGTTGGTTGGAGTGTCATCCAAAAACCCCAACACCATGGCTCAGACTCCAGGTCAGAGTGCACGCCTAGATTGCAGATTTGGCCCCCAGTGGGGGTGCATATAAGAGGCAACCTATTGATGTTTCTCTCCCTCTCTCTCTACCTTCCTCCTTCTCTCTCTAAAAAAATAAGCATGTCCTCAGGTGAGGATTAAAAATAAATAATAAATAAATAAATAGATAAATAAAGTGGCAATCTCCCCACACATGCTAGCTTGCCCTAGTGATAATTGAGACAAAGGTCTTGGGAATTCTCAGTGACTCTCAACGGCCACAAGGGCAAACAGCATATCGACCCTTTGGTATCCCTGCCATGCCACACAATTCCCAAGATGCCCAGAACTGCTTGGCTCAGGCTGAATGTATCTAGAACAGATGGTACTCTTCCAGAGAACAGGAAATTCAACATAACATCTTTCAACTATACAGAGTACTAGGTTAGTTAGTACTTCCTTTTTCTTTTAAAAGGTTGCTCACCCTATTGGTGTCCTTAATTTTAAGTTTCTTTCATTTTCTTCAAGTTAATCATTTTTCTGTAATTTTGAATAAGTGTCACAAAAATATGTGTAACTTTCTGTTATAGTTTTAATAGTGAGTCCACCCATCATGTATAACTTTTCCCTTTGATTCCTGTGGCATAAATATTTGTAGTCCCTATTTTTTAAATAATATACATTTATAATGTTTCAAACTGACAATCTGACAGATAAAAAATATCGCTGTGAAGAAAATAGAGATAAAAATTCACAAAGTTGTAGTTCAACTTTAAATAGCCTCATGCAAACCCTGGCTGGTGCAGCTCAGTGGATTGAGCATGGGCCTGTGAAGCAAAGGGTCACTGGTTCAATTCCCAGTCAGGGCACATGCCTGGGTTGCCATGAGAGGCAACCACACATCAATGTTTCTCTCCCACTCTTTCTCCTTTCCATCCCCTCTCTCTAAAAATAAATAAATAAAATATTTTTAAAAATTAAATAAATAGTCTCATGTGAAAAGAAGATTTTAAATTACAATATACAGAAACTTTAGTAGCTATTTCTGCTTAAGCAAATAGGCATGTACTTACTTATATTTTAGCTTTACTGAATGTCCAGGTTTTCCCCATGGAAGAACTACGAAATCTTTGGTGTTCATGATTACTGTTTTAATATTGTCAAAAGATTATTGTGATTTGTGGAAACTTCTGAAAAAGTAACAAAGACAAAAGAATTATAGCAGAGGTAAAGAAGTTAACTTACAAATTTGAAACTACATATAACTCAGAAAAACTTTAAAAGAAGGAATTGTTACAAGAGAAAAGGCTAAATCAAAGGTTAAACAACAAAGAATTATTATATATGGTTAATCATGTTATATAAATATATTTAGTAATGAAGTTATAAATATAACATTTCTGGAAGAAATAAAATTTTACCAATAATTATGCAGCAAAAGATTCTGGAAATATTCATCTGAAAGTGAAGAATGCATTCATAAAGACAAGTAGAGTACACATTTTGGATCATCCTATGTTAAGATTATAAAAATATACATCATGTGTTTGTCCATGACCAAAAATAATATCCAAAGCTAAATATAGTAAAAAGAGATACAATCCAAATTTAAAAACCACTTTTTTTACATAAATGGTAATGCAAAATGAGAATAAGCTATGTAATGATTTCCCAAAGGCATTTTAATATCCTCGTTTATCAAAGAAAAAATTAATGATGCTCTGCCTAAGATATAAAATTAGCATATTTAGAAAGAATTCTCAACAAAAAATGAAACAAAAAAGATTTTCTGCCTAACTCCAAGTTAACCAGAAAATTATATTATTCAGAGCACACTGTTCCCTGAGCATCCCAGTTATTCATGGCTCTATAATAATTTTCTCTGTAATACTGAATTACTGAATCACATGCAAAACTAGGTTATATGAATAACACTTTCCAAATTCCAAATACTCTTAAAATATATAAAAGGCAATATCATAGGGTCCTTACTCTTAAATGCCCAAACCATCTTATACGACCAGCTCACATATGTGTTCCTATGTACTCATAAACCCTTTCCATGTTTACAAAAGCTCTGCTGCATGCGAGGTGCTGAGAGGTAGGAAAAAGTCAAGGCCCAGGGATATTTGTTGTTTGCGCTCACATGGAGTCAAATATGGTATTTAACATCTATATATAAAAGCCACAAAACAAGGTATAAATTATTAGGGCCATAAGACTTATATGTGTAGTAGCAGAAGTGAGAGAATTCAAGCTGGCTAGCATTTGACTGTGGCTTTAAGGAGAAGCAGGACTTGTGTGTTATGATAGGGACTGAATGAACTTTGCACACTGTTAGAAAGTAGAGCTCTTGAATGGGGATGAATAACAGATTCCACTTGATTGACGTACAGGCTACATGAAGGGGGAAGTGGGCATAAGTTTGGAAATGCAGGCTGAGGTCCAGTAATGGGTGCCTTTAAATGCCAACTTAAAGCTTTTGGAATTTATTCTGTATCTAATGAGAGTCACCAAGATTTTTAAAGGGAAGAACATAAAATAACTCTGGAGGCTTTGCTCAGATGCCTCAGGAGAGAAGGCATCAGAATAGGAATAACCAAATGGAGGCTATTGTGACGTCAAAGTCTGTGTAATCAAATGACTAGTTCTTCACTGTGTTTCTTTACTGAAAGTCATAATTTCAATGATGCAACCACTGTTCAAAACATTTTGGGAATGCCTCTTCTGAAACTGGACAGAATCCATCATACCCTCAAAAAACATATCTACTCTGTTGTAATTCATTTAAAACTAAAAATGATATTGTCCAGCAGCAGTGACTATTTTGTTCAAATTACTCTACCTCTGAATATGAAATCTATGTGAAAGAGTAGACTTTTACAACCTTGTAGGAAATTCTGAAGGAATTTATTATCTGGAGATAATTCCAAAATGGAATTTCACAAAATAATTTTATATGCTAAACACCGTAGTGATTGGACTAAACATACTTGTGCCTTTGATCAAGAAACATTTATGTAACTGCTCCTCTGTGATCCCTGTTACTGGCACTGAAGTCACAATGGTAAATAAAACATGTGATATCTTCCCTCAAAGAACTCACCGCCAAAGGGAAGACCACACAACCAACAGCAATACAATGGGATTTCCTGACTGAAGTGTTTAGGAGGGGCGTCCAATTCAGATTCATTTTTCAACCACCCACTTTTATGTCTCAAAGCCAAAATCGGTGTCAAAAAGAATGGAAGATACCATAGAAATGGAAAACTAGGATTTTGTTTGATTTGGGGGATCGTCCATCTTTGTAGGTAAAGTCTTTGCGACATTTTTATCAAACAGAGACTACAAAAACTATTTTTAAAGAAAACCTTCAGGATAATTCTTCTCTTTCAACATAAAGTCTACATATCCCTTTTTTATTATAATCAAGAAATTCAACTGTCATCATTACCATTATCATTTAAAAAGTAAACAGATCCCCAAAGTTAATATGTCTAATTAATTTTAATTATTAAAATTATCCTAATTTTATGTATACATTGAGATATATAATACAATTTATATGCGATGTACATATGCATCAAGATGATCACAAAGACCGAAATGAATGAAAGAAAAGTCAGCAAATTTCATTAGGATGATTCAGATTTACAGCTCTGCTGATGATGTGATTTAACCAATAAATGGTCTTGTTCAGGGGGCATTTCACTTCACTGAATGCAATTAGTAAGATATCTTCTCAATTAAATTGAGTTACCCACATAAACAAATTTTCTTGTATGAAATAAAATGGAAGATTATAATTGTGAGTCATGCTGTTCTGCCTGTTTCCTTTCTTAAAACCAACAGAGAATTAGTCACTTTTTGGGGGACAGCAAGCAGATAACAATGTCATCAGGAAGAATAGCAAAGTACAAAACTTCTGTTGCCTAACAACCAGGGAAACACAGATAAAATCCCTATTACGCAAACTTCATGGTTCCACCTGTCCTTTGGTCACTCATTTTTTTTATCATTAAATACTAAAAGTTTAGTAGTTATTTTGGAAAATTTCCTAGTTACCTGGTTTATTAGGCTGCATCATTTTTCTGACCCCAACCTTGTTCTTCCCCACACATGTACTAACAATATGACCCAAAATTATCCATGATGGTTTGATGACCCTTCTACTCAGTTCTCATTCTGAATGCAACCTGGGCACCAAGGCCTGCTGCCATGGGATGGAATTAGGGAAACTATGATGAACTATACACCCAGCAACTCAGAGCATTCATCAGGAGTTGCCCTAGTCTCCTAGGGAGTTTACCATCACACCACTGGCAGAATGGGAAGTTTGGGGAAACCATTTTCAAGATGTGCCATTTTTTAATAACTGAAAACTTATCTAAGGCTAGTTGATTTTTCTAAAGACCAAGATCATTCTAGATCTGAAAGCTTAACAGCCAACAAACAAGGATTTTTTTTATGTTAGCACAACTATAAAAGGGTCAAATAAGCAAGCACTTTTGGGGTGGATTCACATGTTTACCACAAACTTAGAAATCAGAGACCTTTGCGGGAAATGTTAAATGAAAATGAATGTAAATAAAAATAAAAGCTTTAAACTCTTAAAAGTTTTAATTTTAATATCTATTTGATACCTTCAATCTAGATATATACATTTATTTGAAATTTTTAAAGAAAAACTAGTAATATATAATCCTGAGTATAATATCTCGTGCTTGAATGCCTTACTAAGTAACTATCTGTCATGTTCTTCTGGCGCAGGCCCTGAAAGGAAACCAGGCACTGACTTTCCAGCCGCACCCCGTCTTCTAGCCGACCCACCCATCCTTTCATTACACTTGGCGTCAGGGCACTAAGCAGCACTCTAGTCACCCATGTGTTACCTTCTGTGTACAGGCTCCCTTGAGAGCTGAGAACGTTTCTTCAGGTGTTAAGGGGCAAGACATCTTTTTAAAATACTCTCCAATTAAAATGATGAGTAATATTGAAAGATACTGGGTTTAGGTTCAGAAGACTTTGTGTCAATGATCTCTGAGCTTCACCTTAGCCACATGATGAACATGGTGAGGATGCCCCCTATGCCCCCTATTTGAAGGATATCAAACAAAAGCTCTCTGATCTGTGGCCTGGAAAACAGTGGGCCCCTAAAGAACCTCCAGAGAGCTTGGGGGCCAGGGAAAGGGGCGGCCTTAGCAATTACCTTGAGAATGGGATGAGAGAATGTCAAAGGCTCTGCTTTACCCACAGCTTCCCTGATTTTTCCTGTTTTACATAATGAGCCTCTGCATCAGACTTAATATAAAGACACTCTTCTATATCTTAAAAAAAAAGTTTGAAAGGCATTACAATAGAGCAATATACAATTATTATTAATTCTGTATCAGCTAAAAACATCTGATTATAAATAGCAATAAAAATATTAAATGTATGAACCCTTTCAGTAACCTAAGCCTTTTCATATATTTATTTATGTATTTCTATGTTATCTTTCCCACCTATTCTCACATAATCAACTATTACTGTAGGTACTCCCTTGTGAATATTTTAGGAATGGGAAAATTATGGCATCCATCCAAGACTGGAAACAAAGCCAGAAGTTACAATTTTATTCCTAGTCTTGTTAGCTTCTCTTAAGACTCAAAATCTAAATATGGTTCCATTTACTTAAAATGATTCATTCATTTCATTCGGATTCATCCCCTTTTGTATTCTTAATGTCATAAAAAGGGATATTGAAAGAACTGTTTAGCATCAAATATTTTCTTAATTTTACATCAATATATTTAAACACCATTAAAAAATCTTTTGAGTGTCAAATTGCTCTAATGAAATGTGAGGCCACAAATTTTTGTCTCTAAACTGTTCCCCATACCCACAGGAAAAAAAACAGTTGCTCTGCTTGGTACTTAACATCTTCCATTATGATCCCAATCTTCCTAAGCCTTGTGCTTAATTTTCTACTTCTCTGCTCACTAAATTTTATTTTCTATTCAATGCCCAGTTAGAAGGCCACCTCTAGCATGAATACTTCTTCCATCAAAACAGTTTCACCAACTGTGTAGATGTCATGTGTACGCATTACACCTGTTTGCTATTCTATACTGCCTCCTCTTATTTTTTCATCTTACTTTCCTTATATAGGTGTTGTTTCCCCAAGTTTCTCAAATACTTGAGGGTAATCCCACCTTTAGTCTTTGAATCCCCAGCGATTAGTAGAAGGCCTACACAGTGTACTGTCAACAATAATGTGGCCAGTTTTAAGCATTTAATTTTTTTCTACTGCTTTGAATTTATTGCACAACCCACCTTATAATTTTTTAAATGAACATAACACTTTTCCCACTGCAACATATCTTTTCGTTTTCCTTTTTCCAGTATCCTACCAGACTTTGATGAGCTTTATACAAACATGCATTGAGCAGCTCTTCTGCGACAGGTATCAGGTGAAGCACTGAGGAGCAAGGTGGACCAAAGTACCCATTCCTGACTAAACTTACATTCCATTAAAGAAATTAGGAAGAAAATTAAAAACCAAATAAAGTAATCATGTAAAGTATTGTGTTTTGAAGCAAATCGAGGACTGAGATACTTTCAAATAATTAATTTGTAATACAACTGGCAATATGATGGTAGATCAGGGCAGACCTCTGTGTAACTTCCAAGATGCTAGAGGGAGCTGTGGGGTTCACTTTTGGTTTTGTTGTTTTGTTTTGTTTTGTTTTGTTGTTACTGTTGTCAGGTTGTTTTATTTTCTATTAAACAAATTTTCAGTTTGCATAGTTTTATCTTAAGTTTCAACTCGATATGACTTTCTTTTTTGAGATTGCTAGCTCTGGATTTTAAGAAATACATAACTGAACCTATACATCTGAGCACCTCTGATGCTGACTTGGGAAGGAAGGAAAAAATTCCACCGCTGCAGTTTAGGCAGTTGGGAATCTGGCGTCCTTCTCTCTGACCTTTACTTTGGAGGAGTGTACTTCTGCAATGAAGTGGGTGCATGTGGCTGCCACGTAGAAAGAAGGCTAGGAAAGCGGATGCGATCATGGCATTTCAGGCACCAGTTTTTTTTTTTTTTTGTTTTGTTTTGTTTTGTTTTGTTTTTCCTAAGGCGCAAATGACTTCAAAGAATAAAAGAGACTAGCACGTGAAAAGGTCGGGTTGTAGAAGTGGTACCATTCCCGAAGGCCCGGTTTCGCGGCCTGAGATTCACCCGCGGTTCAGGTCGTCATTAGCAACACGAGCCGGAAAGTCTTTTGCTTATAGAAAAGAAGACTTTTCAACTCCTGAGGTCCAGGCCGCGTCTCGCAGCCCGCGCTGCGTCGGGTACCTGGCAGGAGCCCAGCAGACACTTTGCAGCCCAGCGACCTCGGCCCCAACGGGAACCCAGTCTCCTTCGCGATCTCACCGGGCTCCCTCGCCCAGACCCGGCGCGCTGCCCCGCCAGGGAGACCCCAAGGCCCTCCGCCCGCCTCCGCCTGCCCACCTGAAAACCCCAGACCTCCGCGTCACCGCCGCCGGCCTTGCTGCCCTGAGCTTCCTCCTTGGTCTCCTAGGTTACCGCGTTTCTTCCGTACCCATAGCAACCAGAACGCTTTGTCCTGCTGCTGTCTGCCTGCAGAGGGAGCAAAGGAGCCACGCAGGGGTAGGGATAGGGATGGGAAGAGAACAGAAGAAAGGAAAGGGCTGCGAAGCTCCGCAGGTCCTGGAGGCTTTCTGCTGGAGTGGGTTACACTTGGCTACCATTTACCGAGCCCTCCTTTGTAATATTTTATCCATCCTCAGAACAGCCCCATATATAGCTAAGAAAATTAAGTCACAGAAAGTTTGACTGACAGACCAAAAGTACAAGGCCAGCAAAAGGCGGACGCAAGAAGAATTAACACAAGCAAGTCCGGAGTTGTCATATGTATGCTCTGTTCAAGCGCTCATCGCAGATCTCAATAGATAAAGTCAAAGTGAGGTCTCTTGGCAACCTCAGAACTCTTTTTCTTTAAACCAATATACCAAACAGTCACCCATGGAGAGCTTATTTTTGGTTTTTTCAATCTGTTGTAATTTTTATCGCTGTTTTTATATTCTGCAAACAGAATGTGTGGTTGCTTCTGCAGTTAGTCGGTCCAAAAACACAAAACTGTGCTTATCCACGCTGACTCTCCCTTGTTACTGGACTAATGATCTCAACAGCTGTGGTCAAGATTCTAAACTTTGCACTGCTGCTTTCCACCATGATGTGCCTGCCAATACTCAAATGAGTAATGTTTTGTTTACTCATGTGGCGTTTTTCCTTAGCAGATTCAATCGTATATGATTACAACCAGAACAGACGAGAAAGAACAACGATAGTCTGTGGTCATGACTCTGGGCTTTGAAATCGCAGCAGGCCTGAGTCGGACTTCTAAGACCTGCCACATTGTACCTGCTGGGTGACCCTGAACAAGTTATAAAACCCAGTTTAACCGATAACATTACCCTTAGTCCACACATGATGTAGTGTAGAATAGTAAATGAAACAATGTATATTAAGTCTTTAGCACAAAGACATAATGTGGCACAGGCCCATAATAGCTAGTTAATAAACAGGAAGGTGATGGCGGTGGTATGACAGTGGTTGTTGTCATCTTAGTGCTCATAGTATAAATCTACTAGGTTCTTCCTTTCAATGTAACACAGTGACAAGTTTTAAATGGATGTGTCATATTCCTAAAAGTTTCTTGCTCAGGACTGTGTTTCCAGATAGATAGCTGTGCTCTTCAAATTACTGGGAAAGGTTTTCATTATTCATTCATTCATTCAATAAATATTTACTGGGAATCCACCATTCCAGGTTCTAAAAATATGGCAGTGAAAAAAACATAGCCCTGCTGTCAAATGTATGTTTTAATGGAGGCAGAAAGACAATAAATAAACATTCACATCTATGGCAGGTGTTTTAAAGGGAAGGCGGAGTAAAGAAAAAAATTATCAACACTTCAAATTTATGTAAGAAGGTCAGGGAAGTTTCTGAATGCAGAGATGGAGTAATACATGGCCTAATCAGGGCAAGGACTATTCCAGCCTGGGAACAGGAAACAAACGTCACTTCTGACGTAATGAAGAGCAGTATTTTACGTAAAACTCTGATCACTTCTGTACAGCACTTTTTTTTTTACTTCAGAAAAGAATTCTTTAAAGTATATGCTGGTATAATAGTAAAATTAAACTTATAAAAATAATGTACAAAATATCCTGGCACTTTTCAAAAGCATTAATGGACATCATCTTGCTTACATTTAGGAAAATATCTTAGTTTATGCACAGCTATGGAAAACAAATCAAAGCCAAAAAATAATAATAAGCCCATGCCACATTCCAGAGCAAAATGAAAAACTGTGAAGTGTTTGTCTTTCAGAACCATGATCAGAACTCTGAAGAGTTTGTCTTTCAGAACCATATAAAAACAACGACACCTCTAGAGAGACAATATCCTGAAGCAGAGTGTGTTTAACTAACAAACCAGCAATTCAGCAAATAATTTACCAAGTTTATATTGGGGGCACAGGACTCCTAAAAGCTTTTGCAAATTCATGCTTCACAATTGTGCCAGTGTGAAGATAGGATTTGAATGCCAGTTTTCTGAACTAAGGGTATTCAATTTAAAGAGATAAAAATTACCCACAAGAAAGAAATTGAGAGCACGGATATACTGAATTAAAAGGGTAGCTTTGAGGTCATACTTAAAAAGATGCATTCTCTCTCCCTCCCTCTCTCTCACACACACCCCCACAGGCACACTTGCATTAAGCAACCCCATCTTAATCAGTAACCTCTTTTTCTCATTGGTAGGCCACTGCCTAAAGGAAAACTGGGGCAGGCCCCAGCACTTTTCTGGTCGTTCGCAGTAATAAAAGTGCTTAGATGAGGAAGAAAATGTCCAGTCTCACATAATTGTCAAAGCTTTGCACATGACTTAGCATTGAGGTTTTGGTCCTTTTGCAGTTGCCAGGTGTGCTGACTGCAGGCAAACATGAAGTCATGGACCTACTAAGAAAAACTTATGGTCCTTGACTTTTCTTGTCTGACTTAAATTCACTTAGCATGATGTTCTCAAGATCTCTCCCTGTTGTCACAAATAGCAGTATTTCATCTTTTCTTACAGCTGAGCACTATTCCATTGTATATCTGTACCATCTCTTCTTTATCCAATCATCTACTGAAGGACACTTCAGTTGTTTCCATGTCTTGACCACCATGAATAAGGCTGCAATGAACATAGGGGTGTATATGTCTTTGCCAATAAATGTTTTCAAATTGGGGGGTAGATACTCCAGAAGAGGGGTTGCTGGATCATATGGTAAGCCTATTCATAATTTTTTGAAGAACTTCCACATGTGAATATGGAATATTCCATTTATGAATTTCACATATGTGGGAAACAAAACTGAAAGCAATAAATAAATGAGAAAAACAACAAAACTCATAGACACAGACAACAGTATGGTGGTTACCAGTAGGAAGGAGAAGGGAGGGTAGTAAAGGGTAAGGGGGTTCAAATATATGGTGATGGACAATTTGACTTTGGGTGGTATATCATAGAATTGTACACTTGAAACCTGTATAATTTTATTAACCAATGCAACCCAAATAAATTTAATTGTAAATGCTATGCTTCTATTTCTCACCATCAATTCTTGCTTCAGTCTTATTATTGCCTATATTAGGGTCACAGAAACAGAAGAGTCCTAACTTGACAGGTATTGATCCTTCCGGGTGTTTAAAGCTATGGATGAAAAAGGGGTTCTATGGAAAGTAACCTCACAGAGTGATCTGACCATAAATTCTGAACAGGGTAGGTCTTAATGTAGTTAGTCATGCCCTAGGCATATAGCTTTTTAGTTAAAGGCTTATTTTTGCGTTCAGCAAGCCCTGTTCGTTGTTTCCGTGCACCTAGGTTAACACACTTTTGAAATGTCCCCTTTCAGACTCCTCAAGAGAGCACATAATCTTAACTGTGTTGTAATCCCACCCCTGCCTTGCTGCCTCCCACCGTCATGTAATCTTCCTCGCAGTTCTTCCATTCAGATGCATAAAAGAAGCTGCAAGCTGTCATTTTAGGAGGCATTTTTCTTAGTCTGTTGAGATCTTGCTTCCAGGTATATCCTCTGTTTGCCTCAAAAAAATTTTTATAAAAACTGTCAACAATGTCAGGCATTCTCTGTGATCAAATCTGTCTAATCCAAAGAGACTGCCATCCCCTGGGGCCTCCTACCTAAATTCCTTTAGACACTGGTCATGGCATTCTCTTCGGGCTTTTGCTTCCTGAGCTGCTTACTTGATGCTAGGCATCAAGTGATTATTCTCACTTCTCTCCGCAGGCTCTCAGTTGTCCTCCTGGACAGCATTTTAAGTAACCCACTTTCTTGTAAATTTTTGCATGTTTCCTGTCTGACCTACAGAAAATACTCTTGCATGCTTTGCCCTGCCTCACTGTGGGAGAGCAGGACAGCCAGCAGAGTCGCTTCTCTTTGGCCCATAGATCGGCAGCCAGCCACCCTGACGATTGCACTTCTGAGTCCTCAGATGAGAGTTAAAAACTTGCCCAGTGTCCCCAGCTGCAAGGGCCCACGGGTGTATCTTTCTACCAGGCTTCAAATAATAGTCAGGGACTGTTAACTAACATCATTCACAGCCTGGAAATAAGGAATAACTACATACTTTTCAATGTTCACTCTACAAGCACTCCAAAGTTACCTTATTCTCTAGGAAAATGTACCTTTTTGTGATTATCATTTACTGTTTGTAAGGCTCTGAAACTTTACAAGTAACAGTCCTTTAGATAAAATAATTAGAGTGCAGGGTTTCACTGCCCTGTACTACAATGACGTTTTGTATCTAACCTGGAAATCTATATCAGTATTTTTGGTCAATGTCCCTATATAGTCAGCCTAGTGGATTTTTTTGAGCCAGCTTTACCATTCTGGCTGCTCCTTCCTTAATAAATTAAATGACCTGTGGAACAAGTATATCCTATAATTATAAAGCATCACATTCTTAACTACTGAAATAATAAATAATAATAATTATCATTAATTTTATTAATTATTTTGTCCAGCAAAAATGCAATTCGAAAGTAAGGACTAAATGAAGACATTTTTAAAAAAGAAAAAGTCTAAATGAAGTTGCAAAAAAAAAGCCCTGTATTATTGACTTTGGTTAGAAGAAGCACCCTATATAAATGTCTTCCTTTTTTCTTACTGCACATAATTTTTAATAAGATATTTACCAGGAGACTGGGTAAATCCAAACTTTTTCCCAGACTCCTTACAATCCCCCTTACCCCTTTGCTTCCCGGGGGTAAATCCCCCACGTGGTCCAGTCTGCTCAGTATCTATGCCTTGTGCTTGGCTCAGTGGGGACAGGACCCTTGACTTTGACCGGTGCACCCTCACCTCAGGAACAGGATTTACATATTTCTCATCCTACGCAGTTTCTTCTCAGTCCACAACACTGCCTCTCCTTCGGCCTGCTGCTCTTTAAATGTTCGTGTTTCAGGATTGCATCTATGCCCTTCTCTCTTTTTGTGTTTTATTGAATGTATGGGGGTGACATTGGTGAACAAAATCATACAGGTTTTAGGTGTACAGTTCTAGAATACGTAATCTGTATATTTCATTGTGTGCTCACCACCCCAGGTCAAGTCTCCGTCCATCACCATGTATCCCCCTTGCCCTCTTCTTGAAGTTATTTTTTATAGTACCGAGCCCTACTCTTTTGAAGGGAGGTGGGACACAAAAAACACCAGCAGTTTAATCTCCACCTCACTTCTTGGCTCCTCGAACTCTTTTATAGGCAGACGTCGGTGGTCAGTTCAGGGCTGCAAACTAGTTCTCCAGCTTCTCCTCTTTACAAGTCCTGAAATGCATCCTTCCTTTGAAATGGAGCATCTACTTCCTTCACTTCTTGGCAGATATTGAATATCACATCCCATTACATATGTGTGGGATTTTTTAAATTGTCAGGACTAGCTGAGCTTTAGAGGCAACATAAAATTACAAAAAGATTTCTCAAAAACCTAAATTAGTATGATTTGAATATATTTAATTGTGTCTGAAGAGCTAAACTTAAAAGAACGAAAAGAGAGAAACTCCTAGTTAGGAGATGACATTGTCCTTTTGTAATATTATTCAGCATTGTAATTTCTGGCTGTCACCCATGACACAGAATTTTTCAGTAAGTAAATGTTCATAACATAAGGCAATTATTACTGATGTTTCACAAGCGTAGGAAAGTCTTCACATTATATGATAAGTTTCTGCTTCCTACAGTGAGAAATTCTTTCTCAGTTGAAAAATAAATGCATAGGCTTGTTGGATGGGCAGAGTTTCCTTTACTGAGGACCCATGCAGCACCTGTTCTATCATAGGCTCTGCCCTCAGATGGATACAGAGGGGAACAAAGATTGTATATCTGGCCTTCAGGAACTCATTGTCTATTGAGTGAGGAGAGGGTGTACAGAAACAAATTTAATATGTAGCATAGCAAGTACAATACAGTGTACAGGAGCCTGACGTGTGTGTGGCATGATCAGAAATGCTATATGGTGCAAACCTATTACATGTGGCAGGGAGACAAGGATGGAAATTATGCCATGGACACATTTAAAAGCACCTCAAACATTACACTGTTCACAAGAGAAACTCCAGAATAGGTTTAAAACAGAAAATATTCATCTTGGTATGCTTATAGCAACACCTTTTAAAAGCGATTCTGGTGGCACTGTGAAGATGACAAAAAGGAGAAGATGGAGGCAAAGAAACAAGTTTAAAATATCTTGGTCCAAGTTAGAAATGATGCGTCTGGAATAAATCAAAGTAAAGGGCACAGACCAAGTGAAATAGATTCAGGGGGTTTCCTTGAACTCCAACAAGACTTGAGGACTGAAGAAATGGGATTGCTGAGAAACAGGAAACTGTTCACAGACAGTGGGGATGAGGAGGTGTTGGGAGCCACTCTGTCTGCTTTCAGGAGTTGTAACCACCCCCTGTGGCTAAGGCTCAGTGAATGACCTCTGGACTGTGAGCCACTGAGGAAACAAAGCTATCTCCCTGGCAAGAGTGCAGCTTCTGCCATCTCTAGCCCCTAACGCTTGGTCGGTTAGTCAGAGTCTATGGGGACGACCCCTCAGAGAAGGGGCAACCCTAGCAGGCACGATCATGTGAGTGGCCATCAAGGACTAGGGGGCTGCAGCCAAGTGAGGGCAAAGACCCCTCACCCCTCTGGCTATTTTGACTTAGCCCGAGTCCCCTTTCGGTCTGGGAGAAGCACTTGCTGGCTCTAACCCACTTAAGCCTGAACCTATGATGGGGAGGAGGTGCAGCCCTCTGCGGGCCAGAGCGGGTTCTGGGGTAATCGGGCATAAGAAAGATTTCTTAAAATCTTGTGAAGTCTGCTTTGCTAAGAGTGCTTTCATCCATATGATAAGGGTCTGGGCAGGAAATGAGTATGTCTCCTAAAGTTTTTGCAGCCCCCTTACCTGACAGACACTGACTCAGATTAAGTCCTCAGATTTCTTTCAAATGTTATCTATTGTTTGATCCTTGCCACCTGACATTGATTGATGAGCTTTACCTGTATCCCTGTGTGTTACAAACCTAATAAAAAGCTATTGAGGCAAGGACTCAGGGTCCTTCTCCCATGAGAGAAGCTGACCACCTTTCCTCCCCAAGCAAATCATGTCTTGGTAGCATTATTTTCATCCGTGACGGCCGGGGGTGGGGGGCTCTGTGGGTGGAGCCCCCCACCACAAGGAGGTGACACAGAAATTAGTTCAGTTGTAAGATTTTACTTTAAGATGGCAATAGGAGGTGATACAAGTAAAAAGTGAGGCCTAGTTATTGGAGAAGTGATGGGGATTGGTCATGTATATTAGGGTGTTATCAGCATATAGACAGTAACCAAAGCTAAAAGGACAATTGAAAATGTCCCAGAAGCCTTCAAAAATCTACAGAGCAGATGGTTTTGAGAGAGATATCCATCCGGCATTCCTAACGTAGACCAATATGAAAGCCACACTAGGTTTATTTTATCCAGCAGTGTTTATTGCAAGGTCCTCCCAAATGAGTTTGATGACATGAATAAATTTATTAACATGATCTTCAATTATTCCTTGTCATTCATACATTTACAGCCGAGAAACATGCACTGCATGAGGCAGTAATAAAATAACTGGCATCGGTCCCTGAAATATCTGTTGCCAATATCAATTCACCCACATACAATTACAGAACAGGTCTAGAGAAGGTGAAGGTAGAACTCACCTGATGAGGTTTTTAGAAAGATACTTTATTGAAACATCATGCTCTTGAGCTTTTTTCCCTACACTCTCTAATTAAATATGAGGCTAGTATTTCTCAGTACCATCCAGAAATTGATAAACAACTATAACGGGCTCTGATAATCAGTCCTCCTACACCTCCCTTTTCCTGGAAACAATCTGTGTGTCTTGGTAGCAATGTTCTCCTATATGACCCAGCCTACCCTTGCAATGGTTTATTGAACAGGAGTCCAAACTGGACCAATCGGATTCTTTCCTGTGAGAATGTAGCATTGAGACTGAGAGATTCTTGGATTAACAATACTCTGCTACATGGACAACCAGAAGGAAGAAAGGATGAGCAGAGGAAAAAAAGAGGAAAGGAGGAAATTTTATGAAAGTTTCCCTTTCTTGAGGACTAACTACACTCTACCCTTGGGTCCCAGGATACATCCCTGTAATCTTAAAATAAATTGTCTTTATTTCTTAAACAAGCATGACATGGTTTCAGGTGTGCAGAACAAAGAGTCTTGACTAAGATGACTGCCAGAATTGTAATATAAAATAACTTCTTTTATAAGGCAAGTCCAAAGTGCACATTCCCAGCAAATTCTTTTAAACAACAGTAGAATTAATATGTTTCTCATAATTTTAAACTAATATTCCTACATATAAAAAAAACAGGAAAGTCATCTGACATTTTTTGAAGCCATTCCCTCAAAAAAAAAAAAAAAAACAACTAACACCTTCTGTTTATTTTTTAAGCAGTTTAATTTCTTAGTTTGCTTTAAGTTTAGCTGTGACAGTTTTGCTAGTAGACAATTATTTATAATTGATGTACCTTTAGGAAAAAGCTCATCGTTTTTAAAAATCTAGCTTTTCAGAGAAAAAGTCATTCATTTTTGATCCTTGCCAAGTTTTAATAAGTGTATCCTACTGTCTCCTTGATATTTATGCATGATTAGCTATACTTCAATTGGAAAATTTGCATTTTTCTCTCAAGCACTCAAGCTGGGAAGCACAAAACAAGAGTTACAAGGTGTGTTTGACATGAAATGTCTAATAGTAATTTTCTTTCATCAACTTTATTTTCCTACAGTTCTGATTTCCAAAGGTAGATTTTTTCATCAGATTTTGTGAAACATTTTATAATAACAGACTTATCTTTGCAGAAGTTGTCCCAAAAACATTCAAAAGAAGCTGTCACAACTCTCTCCATTACAGAACCAACTAGATTTTCCATTCTTATGCCCACTGTGAGTTAACATGACCTGTGTACCCATCTTCACATTAACTCAGAAAAGCATATACATCTAATGTAGCTAGCTTTCATAAAAGTGTGGACATTTACCAAGTAGTTATTGAAGACCTACTATGTTCCAAGTACTTTGATAGATAGGGACTACCACCATGAACAAGACAGATTTATATTCTGTATTTTCTAGAAAAATAGGCTATATTGGGGATACAGATAGGAACTCAGAATATTAACTGTTAAAGCTGCATGAGAACATGACACTGTAAGAGCACAGAGAAAGAACACTAACCCGACCCAACAGCTGAGGCTCAAGAAAGGCTTCTCAGCATAAGCAACACCCTCTGTATTTAGCCCAGGTGGGTGAGTTGGAGCTCCAAAATAGCTTGGGGGTAGGAGAGTAAAATTAGGAAGTGTTTTGCATTTTTAAAAAAAGCATATGCAAACTTTCATACAGTGAGTTAGAATATGACAAATTTAGAAAATCTAAAAATGTCCAGTCTAACTGAACATGAAAGGGACTTAGACATGGAGAAGTGGAAAGAAAAGAAGTGCAAATCATACAACTTTGGCAAAGTAGAGACTAATTAAGAGGATATTGTTATAGTTTGGTAGGTACTACAGTGGCCTAGGCCAAGAAGGAGGAAGCAAGATTA
The DNA here is from genome assembly GCA_004027735.1 of Carollia perspicillata. Lineage (NCBI taxonomy): Eukaryota > Metazoa > Chordata > Mammalia > Chiroptera > Phyllostomidae > Carollia > Carollia perspicillata. The sequence continues at coordinate 17,589 of PVKM010006108.1, read as the reverse complement.
ATGTCAAGTAAAAGGATCCAATATTTACATTGAAAAATTCATCAGTGGACTTGCAATTGATGAGAGGCTGAGGAATTTAGGATGTTCCCCAGCATTTTGGGACTAAAGATAATATTGTTGCATCTATGTTCAGGAGAGATATTGGTTTATAATTTTCTTATAATGTTTTGTCTGGTTTTGGTATTGGGGCAATGTGGCCTCATAAAATTAGTTAGGAAGTATCCCTTCTGCTTCTATATTCTTTTTTTTTTAAGATTTTATTTACTTATTTTTAGAGCAGGGGGAAGGAAAGGAGAAAGAGAGGGAGAGAAACATCAGTGTGTGATTGCCTCTTGCACGCCCCCTACTGGGGACGTGGCCTGCAACCCAGGCCTGTACCTCGATTGGGAATTGAACTGGCAACCCTTTGGTTGCCCATGCTCAATCCACTGAGCTACACCAGCCAGAGCTGCTTCTATATTCTGAAAGACATTGCATAGAATTTGTATAATTTCTTTCTTAAATTTTTGGAGGAATTTTCCATTTGGGCCTGTTTTGGAAAGTTATTAATTATTGCTTCAATTTACTTAATAGATATAGACCTATTTAGATAGTCTATTTATTTTTGTGTGTTTTGGCAGATTGTGTCTTTTAAGAATTGTTCACATCATCTAGGTTATCAATTTGTGTGCCTAAAATTACTCTTTTAACATCTAAAACATCTGTAGATCTCCCCTCTTTCTGGGACTGGTAATTTGTGCCCTCTCTTTTCTTCTTGGGTAGCCTTGGTAGAGGCCTATTGATTTTATTGATTATTTCAAAGTACAGCTATCCATTTTATTGATTCTTCTCTATTGATTTCCTGTTTTCAATTTCATTGATTAATTTTCTATTCTTATTATTTCTTTTTTCTGCTTACTTTGGATTAAATTTGATTTTTTTTTTACTTTCCTAAGTTAAAGACTTACATGATTTATTTTAGATATATTTTTCAAAGTATGTATTTAATGCTATTAATCTCCCTCTAAGCACTACTTTCACTGTATTTCACAAACATTGATAAATTTTATCTTCTTTTCCATTTAATTCAATTTTTTTTAATTTGCTTGAGAGTTCTTCTTTGGCCAATGTACTATTTAGACGTGTTTTTGTTTCATTTCTAAATATCTGAAGATTTTCCAGCTATCACTGTTATTGATTTCTACTTTAGTTCCATTGTGATTTGAGAGCAGACCTTGTATGATTTCTATTCTTTTAACTTTGTTAATGTGTGTTCTGTGACCTGGAGTGTGGTCTATCTTGATGAAAATCCCATTAGAGCTTTAGAAGAATGTGTATTCTGTCATTGTTGGATAAAGTATCTATCGATGTCCTTCTATTCTTTCTTTCTTTAACCTTATTAAATTTTTCAATTAGAGTTGACATACAAAATTGTATTGGTTTCAGGGTTCTTACATATTGATTAGACATTTATATATCTTACAAAGTAATCTCCCCAGTAAGTCCAGTGCTCACCTGACAGCATATATGGTTATTACAATATTATTAAATATATTCCCTATACTGTACTTTACATCTTCATGACTGTTTGTATAACTGACAAGTTGTACTGACTAGAAAATATCTTAATGGACATATAAACTGCTAACACTTTCTTGGGGCAGTGGAACTGGGGAGATTTGGAGCAGGAAGGAGATTAAATTTTCATCGTGTACATTGGATCTGTTTCACTGGTTAGCATTTCATCACTGAACTCTTCTGTCAACTACTTAATCTAGTTTTTGCTTATAATTGAAAAAGCTAACACATATAGATGTCCTTTACACCCAGTTTATTAATGGTGTTGATAAGTTCAACTATGTCCTTACTGACATTGCGATTTTTGGATCTGTTCACTTCTGAAAGAAGGATGTTAAGTTCTCCAACTGTGGCAATGGATTCATGCACTACTTCTTGCAGTTCTATTAATACTTGCCTCACATATTTTGATACTCTGTCATTAGGCACATAAATTTTAAGTATTATTATGTGTTCTTAGAAAATCAACCTCTTTATCATCTGTAATGCCCCTCTTTATTCCTGATAACTTTTCTTGCTCTGAAGTCTGTTCTGTCCAAAATTAATATAGCTACTCCTGTTTTTTATTAGTGTTAGCATGATTTACATTTATCCATTTATTTTTAATCTACATGTGTTTTTATATATAAAGTGGGTTTCTTTTAGGCAGTATATAGTTTATTTTGTTTTTGGATGGACTCTATCACTCCTTTAATTGGTACACTTAGGTAATTGACATTTGAAGTGATTGTTGGTATAGTTGGAATAATTCCTACAACACTTTTTACTTTTTTATTTGTTGCTCTTGTTCTTTGTATTTTAATCTTCCACTCTTTTTCTGTTTTGTGTGGTTTTAAATGAACATTTTATATGATTTCATTTTCTCTTCTTTCTTGGCATATCTGTTACACCTTTAAAAAATGTTTTTAGTGGTTGTTCTAATGTTTGTAATATACATTTGCAACTAACCCAAGTCCACTTTCATATAACACTATGCTGCTTTACAGGTAGTGTGAGTTCCTTGTAATAACAAAATAATCCTAATTCCTCCTTCATTTTCATGGTGGCATTTACTTTATTTATATATAATATACATATGCTTACAAAATTGAAAGTGTTGTTGTTATTCGAACAAACATTTTATCTCAATTATGAATAAGTAAAGTAAAAGTTTTTCTTTTACCTTAACTTATTCCTTCTCTGGTGGTCTTTTTTTTTTTTTTTTTTTATGTATGTCTATCTCTGACCTGTCTCTTTACATCTCTGTAAAGAACTTTTTTAAACATTTATTTCAAGGAAAGTCTACTGCAAACCAATTCCTCAATTTTGTTTGTCTGAAAAATTCTTTATTTCTTCTTTCCTCTTGAAGAATAATTCTAGGTTAACTCTTAAAGGTACAGAATTCTAGGTTGATGGGATTTTTTCTCAACACTAAATATTTCACTCCATTGTCTTCTGGCTTGCATTGTTTCTAAGGAAAAATTAATATAATGCTTACATTTGCTCCTCTCTAGGTAAGGCTTTTCTCTCTCTGGCTTCTTTTAATTTTTTTTAATCTCTGATTTTCTATAATTTGAGAATGATATGCCCAGGTGTAATTTTAAGGCATTTATTCTGTTTGATGTACTCTAAGCTTCCTACGTCTATAGTTTAGCATCGGTCATTAAGTTGCAGAAATTTACCATCATTGTTTCAAATATTCTGTTTCTTTCTGTCTTTCTCCTTCCTCCAGTATTCCCATTACATGTATGTTCCACCTTTCATTTTTCCCCCACAGCACTCGGATGTGCTGTTCTGGTTTATTTCCAGTCTCTTACCCACTTGTTTTTCAGTTTTGGAAGTTTTTATTGAGATATTCTCATGGTCAGAGATCTTTCCTCAGACATATGCAGTCACCCGTATGAGCAGGCTCATTAAAAGCATTCTTCATTTCTTTTACCATGTTTTTTTATTTCTAGTGGAGCTTTTTTTTTCTTAGAATGTCATCTCTCTGCTTACAATGCCATTCTTTTTTTTTTTTTTTGCATGATGTCTATTTTATCCACTAAAGCTCTTAGTATATTAATCATAGTTGTTTTAAATTCCTATTCTGATAATTCCACATCCCTGCCATACCTAACTCTGGTTCTTATGCTTGTTTTGTTTCTTCACACTATGTGTTTTAATTTTTTGTTTTGTTTTGCCTTTTAGAATGCCTTGCATTTTTTTTTCTTGATGTGTGAACATGATTTATGGGTAAAAGTATTGCAAGACAGGGAAAAGGACCAAGGCAGTTCTGCCAGACTGGTCTGAAAATGGGTTTTGCAAAGTCAGGAGAAAAGCATTTCAGGAACCCATGTATGTCGAAAAATATGAGGTGTAGCAGCAAGATTTAATGGCAGGACACATAGGGCATATATGTCCCGGAAGAGGCAAGCACACTGCCTCATCCACGCCCAGGCAGTTCAGCCCTGACTAGCTGCAGAAGAAGTCCGGCTTCTGGGGCCACATGCCCAGGGGGAGAGCCAGGCCCCAGAGCTGCCCTGCCATTAAATTGGCATCTGGGCTCTAGTAGTCCAGCAGTCTCTGTTTCCATCCTGCCCACTTTCAGCTCTGCACTTCAGCCCAGGTGGCTGCCACACCCAGGTCCCGAGACTGCCAAGAAGAGAGAAGCGCCGAAGAACTCCACCTGTGTTAAGGTTTCACAACATTTCATTTGGGCTTGAGAGAGAGCATATTTTCTTTCAAAACTCACCAATCTTCTTCCTAACCATTCCTAGACTTGTGCTGGGCCCTCTTGGTCTCATTCTTTTCCTAGATCTTCCGGGTTCTATGCCCTTATCCAATCTGGTCTTTTTCCAAGATTTTCCAGGCTAACCTCCTCCTCTTTATGATCACTGTTTGGGCTACTACTACTCATGCCTCAGAGTTCTGCATCCTCATCTGGCTTCTACCTGCATGTATCCACCAATGAAATTTCCCCTAATGTTTTTTTGCTCCCCAGCACTCATAACCGGCCTGTTGTTCCCCAAGGAGATTGGAAAGCTGGTCCTTCTCACCTGCCTGCTCAGACCTGCCTGCTCTGGGATTAAGTTCCTTGGGCAGAGGATATGGCTGCCCCAGGGGTATCTGTGAAGCTGCAGCTTCCTAGTTAATCAGGCTTAATGTTTGATTCCATTTGCTCCCCTCCTTTGTTAAGAACCAACTAACTACCTACTGTCATAAGATGAACTGCTATATGTAAGGCAGGCTTTTAGTGATATGGTAGAAGGTGTAGGAAGAAGGGAAACATTCAAGTCCTACAATTAAATCTCAGTCCTTTAGTGAATCTGTACCTCTGGGCTGCGACCGTCACTTATGCTTCTCAATTGTTTCACCTGCCATTTAGGTGGGACAGCATGGTTAATACCAGTTGAAGCTGAGTATTCTCCTTCTCCTTCCGGGTCAGTTAGAGTCTGAGAAAACCATGGCTTAGAATCTGGCTGAATAATTTCTCCTAAAGGTGTAACTTCTCAAGAAACACAGAATGCTCTGGAGTATTTTTAAATGGTTACTTTTCTCCTTCCCCTGCAAGATGCGTGAGGAGATTTTTCTCCATTATTTACAGTGAGAACATGGTAGAATTTCAGCAGGCAAAACTCAGAAGCATGTGTGCTCCTTTTAAGGACTGGGTCCTTCTAGAGTTTTTAACTCTCTGAGTTGTCCACACTCTACCACCAGCAATTCTTCAATTACAGTTCAAGTTTTCATACCCTGGCACCTTTTCCCAAGAAAGTTTCTGTCCCAGTAAGTTGCAACTCTCTGAATTTACCCGTAGGTCCCTACAATTTGGGAGCAGTGGTTTGCCCAGTGACTTTACTTCTCTTATGGATCTAAGGAACATTGTTGATTTCTCAGTTTGTTTACCTTTTTACTTGTTGTTAGGACTGAGTGGTGACTTCTAAACTTCTTACATGTCACACCAGAAACTGAAGTCCTCTGTTTATTTTTTAAATAATTAATATGTGAAAATCGTATTTTAAATTTGCCTTTACTTTATTGTGAGTTTGATCAATGGCCTTTTGCATTTTTATTTCTGAGAACTGCTTCTTTTCTCTGTGATTGATTCTTTAATTGTTACCATTTAGTCTCTACTGTAATAAGGCAATCTTTTCTTGACCCAGCTTTATTGAGATCTATATAATATGCATATATTAAATTATACACATTTTTGGTTTACAGTCACTGAATTTTGACAAATGTTTGCCAAATGTTTGCCAAACATTTTGACAAATGTTTATACATCATTATAACTACCACTAAAATCAAGATTACATATATGTGTGTATGTATATATGTATATTTTATTATATATAATATATAAATATAAATATATATACACGTATACACATATATATTTATATATATTATATATATAAATATATATATATTCCCTAAAAAGTTTCCAGTCCCCAGACAACCACTGGTCTGCTTTTTGCTACTATGGAATAATTTTTCCCATTCTAGAATTTATTATAAATGTAAACATGCCTCTTGTATTCTTTTGTGTAAAGCTTCATTTACTCAACACAATGTTTCATAAATTTTTCTAGGTTGTGTTCTTTTTTGTCCTGATAACTATTTGATTGGATAGATATACCACAATTTGTCTATACATTTCCCTTTCAATGGACATTTCATTGTGTCTATTCTTGTCTCTTATAAATAAAGCTGCTATAAACATTCGTATGAAAGTATGATAGTTCTGTCACCACTTCTTTTATGAACATAACCTGGGAATTGTACATGTGGCTTTAGTCTATAAATCCCATTAAACAGGGCTTAGTCATGTGACCACACCAGTCTTTGGGGGAACCTAGAAATATAGTCTGTTGCTGGGAGGCCTAGTGCCCATCTAAACCTCAGGGCTTCTATTACAAATGAAGGAAAGACAAAATGCGACTGTCAGAAATTGCCCTCAGGTAAAGGAGAGAATTCCAATGTGGTTTCTAGATTTGGGGTGGATGGTGTTGTATTGAATGATTGGACATGTTGAGTCTGAAATGTTGTGCAACCAAGTAGATGAGTAAGTAAACTGTTCACTATACCATTCTGGTATATTTCCAGAAGGGATCAAAGCTGGAGAGAGAAATTTAGGAATTACCAATATAGTCATGGAGTTTAAAGCCATGGTATGGGACGAGATTACTACCTGGGGAGTAAGTGTAGGGTATGACTTTTTTTGTGATGATGCAATTATTTCACGAACTGTTTGAGAAACGGAACTACGTATGAATATGACACACAAAATGCTAGTTAGCACAAAACAAAACAAATGAGAACACCTTTTTACCCCTTTACCCTGGTGAAGGGAAAAGCCCCTTAAAAATTAGACTCCCCAGCCTCTCTACAAGCTAGGTGTGGCTGTGTGACTAAATTCTTGCCAATGGAATATGAGTGTTACAGTCTCTCTGCCCATCTGAATGTGTCTCTCCAAACAGACTCTTATATCAAAGGAAAAATTAATTTCTCTCTTATTTGAGCCACTATATTTGATTTTTTAGCAGCTTAAGCCTTATCTTAACATTCATGAAACACATTTAATTATTGGTTATGCTCAACTAAGCTAATTCCCATTGCCACTTATTCATTTTTATTGATTTTATCACAATCTTGTTTATTTTTTTGCATTACTTATATGGATATAGTTTTCAAAAAAATTAGGTTGCTAGTACTTCTAAACTGCTCTGAGAAATAAACTAATGATGTTATCTTGCATAAAATTAATGAATATTTTTTCATATACTTGTGATTCTTTCCAGTCATTGCTTCAATTAATTCTTGATGGTAACATTTAAAAAAAGCTAATGTAGTTGTCTTCATTTCACTGAAGAGGAAACCGAAGTAGAGATATTAAATTATTTGCCCATAATAGCAAACCAAGTTAATGGAAAAGCTGAAAGTAAAATATAATTATCTCACTTCTGTTTTTATTGAACTATTGGGTTATAAGTCACAACCAATTAAATACATGATACAAGATCTAAGAAGCATAACCTTTTATCATGTAGACAGCCTCAGAAAACTGCCCATCAGCACTTTGTAAAATGTTTCTTAAGATTTTAAAAATTAATCTCATTGATAGTATATGAAATTTACATACATAGACAGATAAATGAAAATATAGAAAATATTTTTAAAGTAGAAAATGTAGTCACTCTAAATTCTCTGCACATACTAAAAGCTCTGTATACATGGATATATTTTCTGCCAGCCCTTTTTCTATCCATATCACTAATCATTTAATTTTAACATATTCATGAACAAATATAAATTCAGATGGCATCTAGTATATATAGTGTTTCTCAACACAAGTGAAATTCAACAGAAATCCATTGGGTGGAGTTGTACTATAACTTAACATTTGAAAGTGTTTTTCAACTTTCTGTTTTTAACCTTTTCCCAAGGCTTTGTACAGGTTATGACTAAGCAATATCTGCTATTTGAATACCTTAAAAATATTTTATTCCCACTTTAAATTGTTTCAAGATTTTGGCTTAGACATTATTTTCTTTTCTGATTGCATCAAGTATAAGCCACATGCACATGAACACAATTTTAGATTTAATAATCCCATCAAAGAACATATTTGCTGATTATTCAAAAATATGACAGTTAAGAAGATTAAGTAGAAAATAACAATGGACCTGATAAAAAATGCTGTTCTGTCCTTTCATCTGTCCAATTTATGTGTTTTCTGCAATCAAGAAGACAGGTAAGCACCTGACATTTTAACTCCTGTGAGACAAAATGCTACATGCCCAAAATAAGCAAGTCTTCATTAATGTTGATTCATTCTAATTGGTGCTACAGAAAGCTGCCAAAAGTTTGACATGTAGTCGGGGAACTAGCATCTCAAACCATGTTTGTACTTGCATACACAATCAGGTAGTCTCGCTCTGGCAGATTTCTGACTTAAATGTACATAAAGGACTCAATCCTAGAAAATCTGATTCCATCAATCTGAGATGGACCTCGAGAATCTTTACACTTTACAAGCACTTGCGACAGTCCAAGGATCACGTGTGGAAGCACCAACCTGAGTGAAGAAGGAAGAAAATGAGGACCTGCCATCAGAGAGTTCTCAGTCTTGACCCATAGAAGGAAACAGAGGCACATTAAAACTAACCCATGGTTCAATTATCCTTGTAAGTCCAATTTATTCATCCTCTGAAAGGAGGCATAGGGTTTTCTTATTTACTTCCTAGGGCCCATGTATCAACCCTCTCAAAAAAATGCTCCAGTTACTGACGACGCCACTTAGAACACTGGAGGCCAAGTCTGTGGTGAGACAGTGATGAGTAGGAAGGTTTACACACTGGACTAGATGGGTATTTTCTCTGGCTGACTAAGAATTACTAAATTCCTTCCTTAATAGGAGATGATGTTCTTGAATATTGCACTTTTGGTCTCGGATTTTGTATTCGATAGTTATCAGTTTTGATATGAGCTGGTTTTACCTGCAATACTGGTCTTTTTATGCAAGATTCAGGGTTACGATGTTTTTAACTGGACGTACAATAAGAGCAAGCAGGACTACAAGTGTTAAAAAAGCAGACCTGTGCCATGGAAAAATCATAAGGAATCTTGAGATCTGAAATTGAATCTTAATCCCACATGTAATAGCTGAGTTAAAAAGTGAGTTTTTCATTAATATATCAATGATAGTGCTTTAACAACTTTATCGGGTTGTAATGAGGTTCACAAGAGAGCACACTTTATAAACTGTGAAGTGCCTTGAAAAGTACAATAACCTTGCTTCCGATGATACACTCTTACTTTCAAGTCACTATCCAAAACACCACTTGCTGCAAGCTGCATACAAATTGAAGGCTGAGAATCTGTCAGAATGTTCACCAATGATAAATTAAATTAATGCTGAACACCCGGTCTGTTCTTAGGGCAATGTTAACTCTGGTAGAGACATGAAAGATATTTTCCTTTTGGTCCAGGTGATTACAATAGAATTATAGAATATCAGAGTCGAAAGACGCCCTACAAGTATGTTTCTTGATCATAAAACTCATTTTGGATACTTGTTAAAAATGCCAATATTTGGGCCCTACATATCTACTGAAACAGGATCCCCAGGAGACCTGAGAATCTGTATTCCATAACAAATTAAAGAATGCTGTTATGGTGAGAAAAAACTGGAAAACTTTCTAAGCTACTTATTTTTCAAACTCCTCCACCATGTAAGTATCACTCAGACAGTACCCTTTGATTCAGTTAAGCTCACGTTTTCCAAAGGTAATCTATTCCACTATTGGTATTTCAGTCAGTGCAGAGTTGGGAAGGCAAGATCACATACATGAAATAGCAGCAAGCACTACAGTGGGTGACTTTTGTAATGATGCACACTAATACTATGTTCTAGACACCTTTGTAAAAGTAATGTAGACAAAGATATACTTAAAAAAGAAAAATATCTAATTCCATGATAATACTTGTTCTGGATAGCAACACATATCAATGTGTATGCATAATAATAAATATTGAGAAGTAAGCTTGTTATTGTCTTATTTTTACGACAACATTCAATTAACCCATGCATGACATTTTAGAAGAACGCACCCGTGCCAAACACTGTAGAAAGAAACAAGAACCATTATTGGAGGGTCTCCTCTATTTCCACGTGTCCCTGTGCTTCCTCAGAGCAGGCACTTCGATTCCTCTTTGTTCCCCTTCGCTCTGGCGTAGAGAAAGGTCTGCACCTCCTTTCTCAATCCACACTGCAGAAGATTGACGTGGGCCATGTTTCAAGAGGTTTCGAAAGGGCTAAACAGTCAACATTGTTCTTCCTGTGATCCCACCTCATCTGCTCTCTTCCACTCAGGGAGGCTGGACTGAGGAGAGTGCCAGGGACTGTTCCCTTACCTGTCATCCCTCTCTCTCCTTCCCACATGACCACTAAGTCCAGTTATGTTGGCCTGGCCTCAGGCTCACTGAAGAGGCAGCTAAAGGCAGCTTCTCCATATTGGGGGACACACTCTATTTACTTTTCTTTCCATCTTTCTTTGATTCTGGCTCATTTCACCTTTTTGTCTATATATATAATATATATATATGATATATATATAATATATATCATATATTATATATTATATATATCATATAATATATATCACATATATGTTATATATATAATATATATACATATATATCATAAGTTATAAATTTAGAAGAATTAATGCAAGAACATGAAATGAAGAGAGAAAGTCACGTGGTCTGCTTTGGCCCGAGGTTTGGCATGCTTAGAATAGAAGAAACCTTCACGGCTCACCCTCACTCATGAGAGTTCTGCTTCCAGACTTGCGTCCAAACCTCAGTTAAAGTAAAGTATTCCTTCACTTTGCTTTGCCCCTTCATAGCTTACTCAACAATTACTTGAGGATGAAGATAGCTTTATTTCAGAATTCTCATTTTCCTTGCACAGTTTCTCCTTAATAGAGTCAAATCTTCTCATGCAAAAATAAAGCTCCTGAATTTATGTAAGCTCATATGCTGATCCCGGGCCTGTTTGCCCCAAATCCACCTTTGCTCTCTACTCATTTCTATCACTCAGTGGAGCTGATGACTGCAGAGCGCTATTCCCTGGCTCTGTGTCGGCTGCTCCTGACTGCGTTCTGCTGTTGAATGCACAGTTGACCCTTGAACCCATAGAGTTAAGTGCTCTGACACCCCACACCCACACAGTTGAAAAATCTGTGTCTAACTTTTGACTCCCCCAAAACTTAACTACTAAGAGCTTCCTGTTAATTGGAAGCCTTACTTACAGCATAGGTGATTAATTCATATCTTGTATTATATGTATTATACTCTATAGTCTTAGAAGCTAGAGAAAATAAAAACTTATTAAGGAAATCATGAGGAAAAGAAAATATATTTATAATATGTATTTAAAAAATCTACAGGTAAGTGGATCCATGCAAGGGTCACCTGTATAAATTAGTAACCATGGAAATGAGGTCAGACTGCATGGTTGCAAGCCTGGGTGATGGAAAGTCAAGATTACTATTGTGCTCACCTCCTGTAGACAACATTAACTTTGAAGTATACCTCAATGGCATGTAACAGAATTATAACAATGTAGCTTGTGTGGCGAAGTTCAAGGCCATAGGGCAGGTTGTCAGCATTGGCAGAGGTAGAAATGAGAGAAAGAAGGAAGTTTTAAGAATGGTAATGTTATAGGCAGAGTGGAGCAGTGGAAAGAACATTGGATTAAAATTGAGGGGGAAAAAAGAATTTTTAATACACAGGTGGGAGAGGGAAGTCATCAGAATGGATAAAAAGCACTGAGGCAGAACATATGTATCAAAATATGGCAAGGATAAGGTTGAACTAAGAGCAAGGCTAATGGCCAGAATTACCAGGGGGAAATCTAAGTGAAAAAAATCGGAAGTGGTAGGTGAATCAACTAACGCAATGCTTTGAAATCCAAGGGGTGGGGTGAGGGGGAGCAGCAAACGTATCTAGTGAACAGAGAGCATAGTGGTCTGCTGCAGTTGAAAAAAAGAACGCAGGGCCTGGACAGTAACTATTAGCAAGAGAGTTAAAGTTTTGTTAGGGGAAAGACCATGGGCTTGGCAAATTATATTACAGATCCTTTTGCTCTAAAAAGTACTTCGAGTGATGATAGGTTCTATAGGTTTATGATTGAGAGCAAGGACAATATTTAGGTTAGTCTGAAGGCAAAAGTTCTCAAGCTTCTGGGTACATGAACACCTTCTGGGGACTTGTTAGAAATGCCGGTCCCTAAGAGCCATCTCGCAAGATTCAGATTATTTAGGACTTCCACCAACCTGCTAATTCAAAGTGTGCTTTGCGCATCGTGTGAGTTTGCAAACTGTTACCAGTAGTGGAAGAAAGAAATACGAATGATTAGGGGGGAAGGAGGGTGCGGACAGAAAGCAGGGCTCTGTTGAGCTTTGCTGACTGCTGGGTCCCCAACAAGCCACATACCCGAGGATTGGGGACCCCTGGTATAGAGCACAAAACAAAACATTTCAGTCATCCACAAAGTAAGGGGAATAAAAACAATAAGAACTTAACTACACACAGTTCAAAAAGCCTTGATCTAAATAATTCTGATGCAGATAACCCATGAACCAAATTTTAACAAAACATGCAATTAAAAAGTTTCATAAAGGTCTTAATTCAGTGACATTTGAATCCTTTAATTTTCATAACAAAGAAAATTTATATATTTATTTTGCTATCAAGGTGATATTTGTTAAAAGATAAACAGACATATTAAAAATGTGAAGAGTTTATGTGAGCAAAGATTGATTTAAATGGGGGAGCATCCAATCAAGCAGAAAGAAAACCTCCAGGAAGCTGTACAAAATGAAAGCCTTTCATGAGAGCAGAGACGAGGAAGTTTTGCACCAGGCAAAAGAAGTGAGTCAGTTATTGCAAGGTTAATTTCCATTATGGGATGGCAGGGGTCTATCAGACAGATAAGCTCACTAGTGTTGATCAGGAGTTTTCTGATTGACTGTTTCCATTCTGGGAGAGCAGAGACTGTCTCAGTTTAGTGATGTGGGCTTAGCGCAGGCAACTCCATCTCTGCCCTGCTGTCTTGTTTTTAACGTATTCTAATGGACTCGTGTATGATTTCAACTAAATGGGTAAAATCAGGGTTCACGAACTAGAGATTTTTGTTATAAGCCACTTTTATGCTCAGATTTGACTTATGTTTAAGAAGTAGCAGCTCCTTTTTAATTTTGTTTTGCTTTGTTTTGATGAAACTAGTCATCAATACCCGGGAATGCTGTACATATTTGTGGTTTGTGAATGAGAATGCTCAAGTGACAAAGTCCTTTAGAAATAAACACAATAATGATGACACACTGACATCTTTGAGTTTTCATCATTTTAATTGGGAAAAATTACATTAGCAATTTTCCTGCCCTTTTGTTCCTAAGAGCAAATGGTGATGAAGGCTGAGATACAACAACATGACTCGAGGGAATTTAAATGACCTATCTCTGCTTTTCACAAGACTTAAATTAAATGAAATATCACTAAAATGTCAGATCTGGTTATTGTTGTTGGAGAGGAAAGACCAGACCAGAAAGACAGGGTGCCCTACCTAGTCTCATATGATGAGTGTTGCATTGCTTACCTTTTCTTTTCCCTTTCTGAATCATCACATACTGAGTATCTCATTTAGAAACATGAAATACTCCACCACTCACTTGTAGAACTGATGAGGCGTTAGTTAAACCCAGAAATTCTCAGGGACAGAAAATCTGGCTTCTTTCTACAAATACCTTCTACTTCTTACTTGTCTTCTCTGGTCCCAATTCCTTTGCATTTTTTAGTTTTTTGTTTTGTTTTGTTTGGTTGTTTGTTCAGCCACCAAATGAACTGCTGCTTTCTTTAAATAAGGAAGAATAACATTCTAGGTTCTGCAAAGATACAGAAATCACATCACATACACACTGTATGACTGACCCACAATGCTCTTCTCGAAACTAATTACTTTTCATCCCATTCCAACATATGTTCACACACCATACACACATACTTTTTTCCACATCATAAGAAAATGATTAGATATGTTTTTCCTTACTTTTTCTTCTTCCTTGAAACACTGCTTATTCTCATATATTAATATTTCATTTCCAAATGTAACATGTCACAGTGGGGAGCTGTGTTGACTAGCAAGAAGTCAGAAGGTAAGAAATTTCCCTGATCCCTGAAAAACTATTGTTAGCACAGCAGACAATAAATAAATAGGAAAGGCAGGAGGAAGCCTTTTATGCTGAGAGAAATGCAGACGATGACAAAACTTATAAGGCTAAGGAAAAACAAATCATCTTTAGGAGAACTTGCACTGAAAATGGCTTTGCCTTTCGAAAGGAAAAATGCCCTGCTGAATCAGCAGCGTTTGAGGGAGAAAAAAGTCTTGCGTGTTTTTCGAAATGCTAAACTCAAATTCACTGGCAAAAAAGGAAAAAAGGTCGAAAGGTTGTGTTTGCATGTAAAATGAGAATGAGTTTAAGCTCAGAAAAATCACAAATTGCAGACAAAGAAAAATCACAGAGAGGAGGAGTTGGGAAGCAAGGAAACAAAGCACTTCTGGGCTGGTAGCATCCTGATGTACAAAAGAAAATCCACATAGTTGGCAATTCACCCATTCCACCCCATACCCTGTTTCACCAATATGCTACAGGAAGGGGAAAAAATGAATGAGCTCTTATTTTCTTCAGTCATAAAGCTGTTCAGTCAAGCAAGATAACAGATAATGCATCTCTACAATGGAAAATTGATTTGTGGGTTCTCAAATTCTTCATTTTGTTTATGTTTCAGAAATGTGTAGATATGACAGGGCGTCTTACTCTTTTTTTTCCTTTTCAATATTTTATCACAGCAAAAAGAGATGACGATTGTAATTGTGAAATGCAAATTTATTTTATCTTGAAATGTCGGATATACTATTGTCAGTCTACAACAAACATAAAAAGGAATAAGATTCTCTGAAAGACCAGATAATATAGTCAATGTTATGCTTTTACTGTGGGAAACAAAACAAAAAATTCTTCAATTGTTCAGAAAATATTCAGTCTGGATTTTTACATACTTTAAATCTATGGGTCATAAATCGTAATATATGTGTTGTATTAGTTAGAAAATATTTTCTATTCTTGGTGAATTTATCATGTAAAATGTATACATCAACTCTATGTGGATTTAATGAGCAACTATTATCATTACTGGTTGGTATATACTACAAACACTTATTCTTTTGTGTTTAAAGAATTATGATAGCACATAAAAGAAAGTTTCATTTTAGATATCTAATACTTGCAATCTTTAGCAAAATATGAGGACATGTGAGACACGAGAAGTAAATCATTCTTTACTTGACAGAGTACTAACACAGGAACACTTTGTACAGGAGCAGCTAATTAAGAGCCATTGTTAAACTGATAATAACAAGCAAATCTCAGATACAAGAAAAAAATAGTTCACAAAGATAATCCAAGTAAAAGCCCAGCTATTCGTCATTCATTCATTCATTCACTCACTCACTCACTCATAAATTCAGTCATTCAATAAATATTTTGTGAATACTTTTGTAATAGGTATTTTATTGATTCCACGCAACAATAACCACCACTTACAGAGACCAAATATGTGTCAGCCATTGCACATAATTCAGTCTCAAAAAAGTTAAGAGACTTGCTAAAAATCTCAAAACATAAAATACAAACCCAGTCCATTTAAACCCCATTTCCTCTGAAACCGAAGCCAATGTTCTTTCACCCACACTAAGCTCCTTCCCTTCTACCATTTTCACAGTTCGTACTCTGGTGCTGGAGTTAGGTCATAATTAAGATTACTATACAATGTGATAAGGGCTCTGGAAGTCTGACTAAAAGGAGGTTTACCGTCCTGGATGTTGAAATAGAAGCTCGAGTTTCCCAGGAAGAGGATAGAAAAGGAGCTGCATGCAATTAGGTGGTGGTGCCCGGGTGAAGGGGCAACACATGCAAAGTCAGAGAAGCGAGAGAAAATACAATATATTCAACAAGCATTCACTATGTATCAATTTTCAGGCAGGATCTACACTATGCACTGGTTGAATAAAATGTGGCCCTTGGACTCAAATGTTTTATTATCTCATAGAAAGATAAGTCCTATAAACAACTAAGTACTTGAAAGTGTCACTGCTGATATTGTAGAATTGTATACAGGGTCCACAACAGAACTACATTCAAATGAGAAGTTCAGCGAAAACTTCTAAGTAGCATATTCAGAGTCTCAAAAAATATTTAAAAGTTCTATAGGCAATATCTGTTTCCAATTAGAAGACAGAAGACTTCAATTCCCATGTGAACACCCAAATAATGTAAAAATAATACTTATATATGGGACTATCAAAGGATAATGTATACAAAAATGCTCGATGAACTGATTTGCAGTTGGAGGAGTCCTTCATAAGAGAGCAGTGCGTCCTGGACAGTCTGGGTGTAGGAGGCTGAAGGCTACCCAAAACACTGACCTTCGCTGCTGGGTGGAGACACCGCCGCCTGACCTCCTGGCCATGGTGAGGATTGTGACATGCGTTGGAATATGAAAGACCATCAAGTTTAGTAATAATTTCCCTAGCACAGCAATCATCTCCATGCTACTCTAAATTTGTTTAGAAAACTGAAGTACAAGCAGGACTGATGAGAGAAAAAAAATATTCCACCTGGCCCACCCCCACATTCTCAGTATACCTGAAATTGTGAAATCTGAAGAGGTAATATGGGATTCCGAATCAAATCCAGATGAGAACAAAGAAATGCCCTACCTTAGGAATCTGTATGCTGGGAGATGGGATGACCAGAGGGAGCTGAAGCTCAGTCCCTGTCAAATGAACCTTTGCTGAAATACAAATAATCAATCACCTCCTCATTTTAGCCAACAGATGAGAGAAGAACTTGAAATTCCAAGAGCTAAAATCAAGCATATTTTCCATTCTCACTTGTTTTCTATATCTAATTTCTGGATGCAATAAAAAAAAAGAACTCAAAAAAACATATAAGACCACAAATGATGTAGTACAAGAATTCACAGAAAATAATTTAAAACTTCAATTGTAAATAGTGGAAAATGGTAAGAATAGATTAATGAATGGGTAATTTCAGCAGAGAAATGGAAACTATGAGAAAAATAAATAAAAATTATATATCTGAAAAATAAAATACATGGAAAAAATAAATGGGTTTAACAGAAAAACCAACAAAATAATTAAATGATTGGTGACTTTGAAGACAGATCAGAAGAACTTATCAAAAATAAAGCCCAGAGAGAAAAGATAAAACAAAAATACACTAAGATCATTTGTTGATCTGTGGATGGATCGATATTGAACAGTCAAATATACATGTACTAGAGTCCTAGAAGGACAGGAAACAAAGCATAAATAAAAAAAACTTTAAGAAATAATGACTATTTTTTCTATGTTTAAAATACATTAATCTACAAACCTAAGAAGCTCAGTGAATGTCAAGAGGGAAAAGTTCATGAAATATGCAC
>PVKM010006107.1:0-45373 GCA_004027735.1 Carollia perspicillata | reverse complement strand
TTGGAAGACCCAAATCTTTCATAATGGGATGCAAGCAAGCCTGCCAGGCCTTTGCCCGGAGGGAGACAGTAACTTTGTTAACTGACCAGTAAACAAACCTGTTCCCTACTTAGGAGGAAGACACCTTCCAAGGCTGTTCTCTACACAATCATCCTTGAAAAAAAGTGGCTGGGTTCAAAGGTTGTCAGTGCTTTTCTGCGCACAAGACAGCAAAAATGTAAGAGACTCATGGAGAATTACCTTGTAACAAGGTATACTTCAATAAAATGTTTACATTAAAAATATGTGTTATTTTTGCTAGGTCTTATTTAGGCATGATCAGATTGAGGGGAAATGACTTTCATGTAAGAACAGTGAGCACTGGTGTTTGAGCAGAACACAGGATTTTCCCTACCTAAAAAGTCTTCCAGCTTTGGAAGGTGAGTGAAATGAAACTCAAATGGCCAATTTTACCATCATTTTTACTGCTCAGATTCAGGTTTATAGACCAGAAGAAAATCATATTAAACAATGAATTAAGGCTCTGGCTGGTGTAGCTCAGTGGATTGAGTGTGGGCCTGTGAACCAAAGGGCTGCCGGTTCGATTCCCAGTCAGGGCACATGCCTGGGTTGCAGGGGAGGTCCCCATTAGGTGGTGTGCAAGAGGCAACCACACACTGATGCTTCTCTCCCTTTCTTTCTCCTTCCCTTCCTCTCTCTCTACAAATAAATAAATAAAATATTTTTTAAAAAGAATGAAATAAGATTTTAAAGAATTATTTATGGATTGCATTTATCATTTTTCCTACTCCCCCAACTGTGCAAGAATTTGGATTATTTAGAGTTGAGATTTGGAAAATATTTTCACCATAATCTGTGCACTGCTCAGTAGGTTTTATTTTGGAAATAAAATAAGAAATACAGAAAATAATAAACTCCAATGCCTTCAAAAGTTTTTTATTTCAGTAATTGAAAGTTTTAAACCAAAATTAGATTGATCCAGATTAACTTTACTTTGAAAAACAAATCTCTAAATTTCTCTTATTTACAATACATCTACATGACCCAATAGCGTTTAAGTAGAGATGTGATATACTTAATCCTTAACATTTTTCTCAACATTTTCTCTCTGAAACATCCGTTTTTATGCTACCTAGGTAAGAGCGTGGAAGTGAATATTAAAATCCCATAACCATATTTCGGTGCTGATGCTGCGTTTTCGCGTTTTACGATCTATCTCGAGCTGTTAGATTGAACGGCAGTGTGCTGTTTAATCAAGGGCCATGTGCTATTCTATGTAAGTGTACTGTAATACAAAAGTGAATGTAAAATTAATTTTAGGATATATATGCTTAATTACATAGCCTCGTGTTACGTATCTGAATCAAATTGTGCATTGCCCTTTAACAGCATGGAAAAGTTTGGAATTAATTTAAGCAATGAAGCATGAGATCTTTTTTAAGGAAGCTTTTCTCAGACCATAACTAAGTTCTTGAAGTTGGGTTCTTTGTGGTTTTTTCAATTTAGCCCCCCAGGTGGGGAAGTAAAGGATAGGACATTTGTTGAATGGTTGTTTTGTACCAGGAAGTGGAATAGATAGATGGTTTATACCATGTTTTGAAGTCTAATGCAACTCCATAAGGTAAGTGTAATTATTCCCGCTGTGTACATGAACTAATGAATCAAGAGTGAATTACTGGAGGTCACACCATGAGTAAGTGGGAGAACAAGGATTTGAAGCCAGAGCTAGATGTTTCCATTGTAAAATGATTTTTTAAAATAGGACTTGCATATGAACAGAAGAAAGAAAAAGACTAGCAGGATGGCTGCATGCCATTACGATAGTGTGGTGGGATTAAGGTTATTTTTCATTCTCATTTCATTATTCTGTATTTTCTGAATTTCTGATAATGTATAGGTATGCATATTTATCTAAGTGTAATATAGGATTTGAAATGACCTTGAGAGATCACTTAGGTTAAAACTATTAATGCAAGGAATTCAACAGTATATTAGTGTAAGGTCTCTTGACAAAGGAAGTTTGAGGCAGGTAGTCTTATGGAAGCTGAGCTATGGAGCTATTGCTGGGGACCTGATAATCATGGGGTGACAATATGCCTCCCACAGAGACCTCAAAGGTCAAGTTTGATCTGAAAGATAACCAACTCTGGGCTTCATTCCATGCTGGAAGGACTCTAGTGGGTGGACCTCAGATGGCTTGATTAGAGCGAGGTCATGTAAGCACAAATAACTCCTGTCTCCTTACCACCATCGCTTTTTAAAAATTGCTCTAAAAGCTTATGGGAATCATGGAGTTCTTTCACTACCTCTCTAGTGAAGTGTGTTCTTACTGTTTATTTAATACTTAACCCTTTACTTTGTATGTATCCTTGAAACAGTTTGGATCAAGATTCAAGTGATCATTTCCCCTCATAATATGTCATTCCCTTTAATATTTCTGAAGCTAATTGTTCACATGAAGGTATGGGAGAGAGGTCCCAGCTAAGAGGGCATGGCAGATGCTGTTTGTACCATCCAGATTTCTCCATCCCCCCAGCTGCTGGCAGTATTGTCTGCTGGAAATACATGGCTGAGAGCCTCCTCAGGAGTTACCCTGGCCCAAAGGAAGCTGTCCTGCCCAAGTTAACCTGCCTTCCTCAGGGACAGCCCACATCTAATGCCTGGACTACAAGTGGGTACAAAGCCCAGCACTCTTGCTCCAATTTGGGGGCATTTATGAAAGGCCATCCAGCTCCAGACCTCCCTGTAGGATCATCTGAGACTCCTATTGCAACCTTAGCCCAGTTCAACTCACCCTCTGCCCAGATCACCTGCTTTCACTCCCTTACAGGTGTTGCCCTTTAGAGATCTCTCCCCTGAGCCTCTCCATGTAAACGGTTGTCTCAGAGTCTTTCCCTGGAGAACTGCACCTAAGACTCACCTACATTCTGTCCTGATTCTACTCCACCATTCTGCTCCAGGAGAGCTCCAGAAAGGGACGCATCCAAAGGTGAATATCACAGTAACTGTCCCAGGCAGTTCCCTGCAGGATCTCCCTCCTTGGAGGAACTGAGCAAGGCGTTAGTCACAGAGACTCACACAGCAAGTCTACTCAGAAAGGGTCTCTAAATCCTGCTCTCTGAGCCCTGGACCAAGAACTATACTGCTCGTTAGCATGTCACTGCCAGCAGTCCTGTGCGGTGTGGACAAAGTGAGCACTGGCTTCGACCCAAGATCTCAGGCTGACTGACTTCCTGGGCTTCAGAGGCTGTGGGTGTGCTGACAGGTCAGAGCCAAGGGCGTTCTGTAGTGGCAGCAAACTGCAGTAGCAACAGTAAAACAGAGACCTCTAGTTTAGGATACAGCAAAGACAACACTTCTTAGGGGACCCTCTTAGGAGAGCCCAGCCCCACATTAATCGTGTGCAAGGAATCATGGAAATAAAATACAGTCATGACTGCTTAATGATGGGGATATGTTCTGAGAAATACCTCGTCAGACGATTCCTCATGTGAACACCATAGCGTGCGCGAGTACATGCCTAGATGGTATAGTCTGCGACCCGTCTATGATACACGGCACACACCACTGCGGTGCAGGCGGTCCATCGCTGATCAGCGCATTGCTGTGCGGCACGGGTCTGCAGACTCTGCCTGCTCTGGGTGTGGCTACTGGGTAATGAAGCACCTTCTCTTGGATTTGCAAACACTATTGTGAAGCCCACAAAAGGACAAAGTTGGAAGGATAAGATGGCCACAGAAGATTCCACAGAGAAACGTGTTCTCTTTGCAATGACTCTGCAAAAAACACGCTGGAAGAGATTGCTGCAGGACAACTGGGTCAATAAAGACTTCTGGATTTAATCACCCACGTGAGGGGACGTTTTCTTCAGCACGAGTGAGCTATTTTCCCCAGTACAACCATGATTGTTGCACAATCATTGAGAACCCCCAGAACCCCATCTAGGTGGATCCCGCTAACCACTACCCATACTAATGCAAAGGATTGATTGACTTATGTGGGAAAGACTCCAGGGGGGAAAATCTGTAAATATCTCATGTGAATGGTGGGTTTCTATCCGGCTAATCCAGTTTCTCTACTTTTCAGATATAATTTCCTCACTTCAACATTCAAAAAGAATTTATAGGATGAAACAGTTTCATTCAACTGGTAAACTAATTTAGTTTCATGAAAATAAATTTAGTAGCTAACTCCTTTGGCTGGGCAGGATGCAGTGCTGCTCACAACCAGACCGCTGAAACCATTTCTAATGACCTAGATAGTAAACTACTCACCCTTCCTGCTAACATTTTTTGTCAAAACTGAAACAAAACTGTGAAACTCCCCAGATTGCCTTTTTGCCTTGGCTGCTAGGAAACTCAAAGCCAAATTTAATGTTTAATGGTAACAATTCTTAACTCAAATTTTCAGATGCCATCACTCTTTCTTTCACACCCTATATTTATTCTATCTCACCAGTGATTTGCACAACAACTACGTAATTTTAAAAAAATATTTTTAGGAGTTTATCCTGGTTCAAAGAAAAAGAAAAACCAAGAAACATCCTGGAAACTGTAACTATTTGTGTCCTGTTGGTTCCATATTTTAAGGCTGATATGGAGGAAGCAGGTAAATCATAACCAATAGTAAGTGGGCAATAAGGAGAAAAAGTCCAAGTTCAACATCTTTCCAAAGACTAAGAATCTGATGATGAGTGGCTGAATATGGCTTATATATCCACCATAGAAAAGAAAACAGTACCTTTAATATGGAATCCATTTTCCAAAACTGAATAGATCTGTGCCTCCAGCAGTTCCATCAGACAAATTGTGCTCTAAATCATCTTGGAACTGCTGGGCTTAAATCAAATTTATATATAAAAGGTTTCATTTTCCATAACCTATATTTAAAGCTTGTATTGAGTCTTCAAAATGATTTGCTGCAATGAATGCATTTTTGGTATGAGTCCAGCTTCTTAACCTCTCTTGAGTTTCAGGATTAAAAGTTCACGTTAACTCAAATAATCTGCCAGCATGGGATGCTCTCAGGCTAGTTATCAGTGTCCTCCATGTCTTCAGTGTATTCAGATAAGATGAACAGACTCTTTATAAAACCTGACAATAATTGTTATGATCCCCTATATCAAAACCTCAATCAACTTTAAAATATCCTTCCATATTCTGTGCATGTGAGAAGCTGAGATAATGAAATGTATGTCAGGATAGCGTGGGCTCTGTTGTGGTGGAAATATGATGCTGAAGTTCCAGTTATTTAACATAACAAAGGTTTATTTTTTACTCATGCTAAGTCCCAATGTGAGTCAGCTAACTCTTCAGGGTAGCCACCCTCCATGCTGTGACACGAAGATCCAGATGATTTGTATCTTACAGTTTCACCAGCTCAGTACGTACCGTCCTTTGTCTCATGGCGGAGAAAAGAGAGTCAGAGAGCTGCACACCGACTCCGAATGCTTCAGCCCAGGGGTGGCTCCTGCGCATGGACCACTGCCCAGACCTAATCACCTGGGAGCACACGGATATCCAGCGAACAGCACATACCTCTCCTTCAGCATTCCGAGGGAGGATGCAAATTTGTTGTATCTGATTCTGTAAAAATGCAGATTCTATCGATGTCACTGTTTTTAAATATGGCATTGTTTAATGGGAGATAGAGGAATAAGTATATAAAATGCATGCTTATAAATCTACATATAAAAACAGACTAGAACTTTGTTTCACAAAATAACTTTCTCTCCCTTATTTTTTATAAGTGATGTAGACAGGAAGTGGGGTTTCACTTGAATAAGAGGATATTCCATGATGCCAGTCATCGGAGTGCTAGCCATCTTCTGAGGAAGAAGATAACTTCCGAATCCAGGGTTGAGAGGCGTTGTCAGGGGGCCAGCAGAGTGAGAATGCTCTTCTCAGAGCCGTTGAGACTGTCAAGAGACTATCTCCTGTGTGTTGGGATGAAGGACAACAATACACAAACTAAAGGCTGGGGAGTAAGGCCCCTAGGCAGGGACTATTAGGGCCTACTGACCCTTTAGAATAAGAACACAAGAGTGTGTTTGGGGCAGGGGGCCCCGAATAGGATAGGGGACCTGGCTGACTACCTCAGTACTTGAAGTCAGTCTCAGAATCTTGGGGAAACCAAGGTCTTGGTTTATCTTTGGAACAACTTTTAAAGAGGAGGCAGAAAATGTTAATTTATACGGCGATTGAAGTAAAGGAAGTGAGAGACCGCAGTGGAAAGCTATATATTCTGGGAGACAAAGGCAGGGTGCAAACCGCTGAGCTTGGCTGTAATGTCTGATACACCAGGGAGAGTGAGGGAATGGGGTAAGGTCAGGGAAGTGGACAGTAGCCTGACCATGGATACACTTCCAGAATCAATGTCGTCACTGTGGGATCCATATCTGGAAGAGATGTGTCTAGGCCGTCATCTTTGAAACATCAATTGAGAAGCTGCTGCAGTCTATTGATGATTTGAGAACTGATGTTAGTGGTGAGGACGCAGATCAAATATTTCATGATAAACTCTATGGGACTTGGTGAGCTATTGAGGGGGGTGGGAGAGTTGTAGTGAATCATGATGACTTCCAACTTTCAGGCTTGGGAAACTGGGAGATGATGATCGCTGGAGAGAGGCGAAGCAGGCTGATCAGGAAGAAGATGACGGGACAGTTCTGGGCACAGTGGATTTGAGTAACTTGGGGCAGAGAGCAGATGCTCAATAATCGTTCTTTGAGTATCTCAATCCCTTACTCCTTCAGAAATAAAAGTAATGACTATTTCCCAATGTCTGGATCCCACACAGAAACAGTACCTAGTGAGGTCTCCTGATAGTGTCATGTATCTGGTAGACATTAAGGAAATAAAGGCTGAATTTTTATTCAAAGTTGTCCTCCACTAAGAGTTGGAGCCACTCATTATTACTCAGATCTTGATGCTGTGGGTTTGCCCTTTGGGTTCGCTTCTTGGTTCTGACTGCTGGAATCATAGCCGAGTTTCCTGCAAGATCCCCTGGACCCTGTGCTGACACGGGCCTCTGCAAGCTGGCTTCAGCGCCCACAACACCCACCCAATGAGCAGGTATTCTCCCTAGCTTCAGACGCTTTCTCATCTGTCCCAGACTAAGATCGTACAGTGTTGATAGACATCTGCCTGGCTTCCCATAACAACGATGCAGACACTGCCTCTGGACATTCAGAGGCCGTTGCTCCTACTGAAGTAATAATGCCCATCGGGTTAGGACTCTCAAAATAGGTTATTGTTCTTCCCCAAATTTCAGTAAGACACATAATTCAGCTTGGTACATGGAAAGTACTCAGTCCATGTTTGTTAAATGAATAAATGGATGAAAAAATATATTAGATGGGAAACCATTAGAAAAATAAACCTCTCGCAATTCTATCAATATGCCTGTGCTCACATGCTGATCTCCATGGTCCTCATGCCAATAATGCATACTGCTTATCTGGTGATGAGCACAGGTTGGTGGTGAACAGAATTTGCATTAATAACTGACTGGAAATAGTGAAACTCACCACATAGCCGCAGCCAAAGAACTCTACATGTACCTGTCAAAGGAGAGGAACAGGCAGGTCAGCAGCCTTTGTGACACAACCTCCCGAAAGAAGTTCGATAAAGCATCTTTTCACAGGCATGGAAAATGGGGCAGGAAAAGAAGGAATGACATGTTTTTAATTGGAAACATTCCGATTTACTCTTAATTTAATTCAGCTGCCCGGCAGCCATGATTAGATTTGCTTCATGATGTATCTCCAATACAATCTATTTTCATAAATGCAAACTTTCCTGAATATGGTTCTGATGGATCCTGACATTTTAAAATATGTCCTATTGTCCTCCTCTGTGCAGTAGACCAAGCACAGAGTGTTCCCTCCTATATCATTGTCATCGTACTATCAGACCAGATGGCTACTTCATCACAGAATCAAGAATCAGGGATAATTTATGCTGTTCTTTGCTCTAGAATGTGAAAATAGAAAGCGTTTGCCGCACACAGAGCCACGAAGAGCAGCCCGACCCAGCTGTAGCTGCCTCGGCCGAGGGCATTTGGCGCTGCGGCTGCACTGCCTTAAGGAAGGAGGTTTCATGCCACGGAGCATCGAAGCTCTGAGGTCACGGAGAAAGTCGTCGAAGCCCGGGGAAGGGGTCCATGTTTTATCCAGTAACCAGATTAAGCCCAGAGTGCCTCTTTGTAAAGGAAAACAGGTTGCACTAAAACAGTTCTAAAATGAGAAGGATTATATCTGAATCCTCCATTGTTTGCCATTCAAGGATTTCTCCCCTTCACAGGAAAAAAATACGAATGTTGGCTTAATAGGCCGAGTGGTTGTTTTTGTGTCTGTGAATATTAAATGTGAGAAACGGAAGAGCTATTTATCCCCAGCCTGCTGAGAAGAACAGTGGAAAATTTCTCCTTTATTGGTCTATAAATAAGCATGGTCTGAACACACCCTTTATTGGGAGAAGAGCCGTGGCGACTCATTACCCAAACCAAGGGGCAAAGGGGCTCGCCAGGATTCCCTAGGGCGATGCTGCCAGAGCCTGCGAAGGCAGACAGACGATCATCCTCTCAGACTGTCAGACGCCTTTAACCCCAGGACCAAAGAGCATTCTCTAGGTGAGAGAAAAATGAGTATAAAATAATAGACATTTCTAGCGAACAGGTGTTATTGTTTAGGAAAAGCTTGATGAATCAGTGAAGTACCATGTAACACAAGCTCAGAAGTGACAAATTGGCCTGTTGGTTCCTTTGTTGTATAATCGATATTATCAACAAAGAAATTTAGGGCTTTGAGAGTTTGTCTGCATAGTACCAAAGTCAACTGGTTAGTTCAGTTAAAAAAAAAAAGACTCTCCCAAAATATTAGTTAAGATGCCTGTTTGAATCCTGCAGACCAAAGATCTGTTTGCATTAGGTTTTTAATATATCAGTTA
This sequence comes from Carollia perspicillata, assembly GCA_004027735.1. Lineage (NCBI taxonomy): Eukaryota > Metazoa > Chordata > Mammalia > Chiroptera > Phyllostomidae > Carollia > Carollia perspicillata. The sequence goes on along the minus strand of PVKM010006107.1, from coordinate 36,425 downwards.
TTTGAAGTTTTGAGCATGTAGAAAAGCCACTGAAATGTCTCAATTACATGGGCAATATAATCCATCCTTTCTATTTGAATCTGTTTAATTTGTTCATATGTATTAACTTTTTCAAATTAGACATCCGCTGAAAACAGACAGCTCCACAAGGGAAATTTGTCTGTGTAGGCAAAATTAAAAGGCTATCAGTCTGCAAAGTGAGAGCACACAGAGAGCCTAACAGATTGAAAAGAACAACAGGCAGCTAGCCGTCCTCATGTTTCCTTTCCAGGGAAGGCACTGTAGCTGCCTGTTCCCTGTACATGAGCTGAGGCTCGCACTCATATTAATAGCGATACCTCTTCCATCAATATCTTGGGTTATTACCAGTGTCTGGGAGAAATTTTATTGGCTGCTGCAGTTCATTGAGAATTAATTGATATGACACACTTACTCTACATGAACTTGGAACAAAGTCTATCGAATGAGTGATTTAATTCATTTTATGTTAATTATACATTATGCCAGGAAACACTATTTCAGGTGGACTTGTTTCCAGCTCTTGGACCGCATGTGAGCAGCTTGTATTTTCGACATTCTGGATACCCTGACTTTGACTGACTGGCTAACACTTTAGGAGAGGCATTAATTTGGCAACCTCACCGATATTTGCAATGTGGCATGGTCTTAAACAAATCGGGCCAGGAGGAGGCAGCAAAATGGCCCACTTAATCTTTATTTGTAATTTAACTAACGTTTTCAGAGACAACCTCCAAATTGGATAATTAAAATTTTTTACTCACACTGTATATTTAAAATAACCTCCTAGGAGTTTTATAAAACTGAAAAGGAAGAGAGTGGGGGGGACCTGCCGCCATCGAATGGAAAAGGAAAATGTAACGAGTTGCTGGCTGCACCCTGAAGAGCTCCTTATTTTCATTTCCTGCTCGATGCTGCCGATGCGTTGACTCCTCTCGGTTCTCCCTCTCAGTGAGCGAGCACCAGGACTTTCATTAAGAGAAGTCCATCAGGCTGCAGTAGTTGTTATGCAGGAGCGGTAGCTCACATAATAGGGGATGGCATTTCTTTCCACTCGTGCTGCTCCACTGGTTCTAATAGCAACCTGGAGCTCAATTTCCTCCTCAAGAACATTGCATTTCATGTGGAATGTCAATTATTAAAATGCAGCGTCCCGTGTCTTACTTCTCACTAGATGAATTCATTTGCAAAGCTTGCTAATTTATGCAAATGATCCTTAACCTGTAACTGCCTGGAATCTATTTCATCCTTTCTAGCTTTTGGCAGCTTGGAGCCTGGATGGGGGAAGGAAATCCATTAATGCAGAATTTGTCAGTTCTGTCATCATTATATTGGTTATTGAGTTGTTAAAAAACAAAACACCACCAAAGCAACACCAGATAAAAATGTGTTATTAAGTGGAAACCAGCTGACAGCTGGAGCTGAAAAATCTAGAGATTAAATTAGAGATGAACCGGCATGAGAGGACCTGGTACCTGCGATGTGCTGATATCCTGAGTAAGGTAAGAAGCTAATGGCCTCTTTTTGGGAGCTACCAACTGGTTGGCCCAAGAAGGGCCTAACAGCTGCGAAGACTACAGATAGTAGTTAGATAAGGAATGTCTCAGCCCTGGCCAGGTAGCTCAGTCGATCGGAGCATATATAGTCCTGATACAGCAAGGCTGTGTGTTCAATCTGTGGTCAGGGCCCATACAGGAAGCAAGCAATGACTGCATAAACAACAAATCAGTGTTTCTCTCTCTCTCTCCCTTCCTCTCCTTCACTGAGATCAATAAATAAAAGTTAAAAATTAAAAACAATAACAAAAAGGACATGAAAAAAATTTCTTTCTAAGAGTAAAACTCAAACTGGCCTGGTTTTAGTAGCAGCCAATACAACAGGAACTGTATGCAATTTTTAATTTTTGGTCCTGGTTACATGTAAGATGAGGCAGCAAAAAAAAAGGATACTGGTTAAGAAGAGGATTGCTGTGTGTGTGTGCATGTCTATGTGTTCAGACACAGGGTACTAGTGGGCCTGGCCTGTATTTCTGTCTGAGTGTGTGTTCCCACAGGTACTTCGTACATCCAATCTCGTGGCATTCCTCTGAATGAGTGGAGTTTTATACTTTCTTATATCAACGGCACCATATTTTAATCAGTTTTTCTGATAAAGCACATGCAATGTTTGCCCCCACTGGCCCTCATTGGCTACTACCCAGTCTCTTTTCATGAACGGTTTTTAAAGACAGCTTTCTGTAAACCTCAGAGCTGCTTTGGCCTTTCCTTTTCTTTTTTTGAGGTCAGAGGAAGGATTCAGACTCCTGGCCTGGCTTCTGAATCCACAGGAAATAGATACATCACATTGTTTTTATTCAGTGTTCTTCATTCCAGCAAGTTTCTGAAGGCCATCAGGCCAGGGAGCACCTGGATTGGATTAGCCGGGGAGATGTGACCAGGATGCAGAGGATCACAGTGTGCGTGAGTGTGTGTGTGAGTGTGTGTGTGTGTGTGTGAGAGAGAGAGAGAGAGAGAGAGAGAGAGAGAGAGATGCACAGGTGAGCTCTGGTCTGAACACCCACCACCCTAGGCCACTGACGCAGAATGTCTCCATTCAGCAGCCCCTCGAGACTCCTGCGTCCCACAGACCACCCTCCTCAGGGATTTCTTTGGCCCCACCTAAGCTTGGCTTCTGACTTCTCTGAATCCACACTATACACACGTGGTCCTTGTAACCTGCTCCTCTGACTGCCGTGTTGTACTTTTCTTTTTCTTGTGTACCAATAGTTGCAAAGTGGGCGGGGAGCATTCATCATGGATATTAGAATGGATTCTTTTAACACCACAGTGGTTTCCAAGTGAAGAAAAGAAAAAAAAAAGAATCTGCCTTTGGTAAAAATGGGCAATTCGCACTCCAAGAAATTTGTCTACACTCCGAAAGAATAAGGGAGTACATGTTTAATCACTCACTTTGCTCCTGTTTCTTTCAGAACCATGTCTCTTTAAATCTACTGAGGACGATACTCCTTCTGGCCCACAGGATGCCAAAATGACTTGATGATTTATTTATGCAGCACTTGGCAGTCCATGGACCAGATTGTGGCTGAAGCTGAATTTTATGAGCCTTCCCCTAGTGAGTATATTTTAAAATTATATTAAAAATATATCTTTTAGAAACCTCAGTCATGTTTGGCCCAGCCTCAGGCCCTGAAAAACACAGCAATAGGAGTAGGAAATTAATACTACTAAGGACCTAACTGGTGAAATTTTTATTGTGAGAGATTAAGAACATGTTAAGTCTTCATGGGGAAAGGAAAAACTGGTGGTCAGAACTAAATGCTTTAGTGATAGCAAACGTGACCTTTTCTATTTGCAGCCAGTCATTCAACAATTTATTTGGCTTCTACTGTGTTCCGTGAAGGATTTGAGGCCCAGGGATGAAAAAGACAAGCACTGTTCCTTCTCTTCTGGAACGAGCAGATCAGAGGACAGGGATGGATGATAAACAGGTAAAGGAGTGCTGTTAGGTGGACTGTAAGGTTTCACATCACAATAAATTCCGTGGAGTAAAGCTGAGACTTGCCTAAAGTGCTGTGGGTTTGCATGTTCACCTGGGAGGACAGCTTCGATAATCTCCAGTAGGAAAGTAGGTGTTCTTGCAAAATAATTTCCCAGATAATTTTAGTTCTGCAAAATCTAGGCCCAAAGAAAAATGTGTTGTCAAACTAAAATGATAGGGTTTAGACCAAAAGATGGGAGCTGAAGACACCAAGGTGATTGGGCAGCACAGTAGAGTTGGCTTTGAGTTTGGCATTGTGGCTTTAAACTTCACCTGACCGGTGATGAACCAGTGTGCAGGAGGCTTGAGTTTACAAAGTCCGAAATACATTTTTTATATGTATTGGTTTTGGGTATTCAGCTCAGTGGTTAGACAGCCATGTTCTTTACATAATGTTCTCAGTATTTCTAGTACCCCAACTGGCATCACACATCGTCATCACAGTAATAGTGACTGTATTTCCTGTGCTGTACTTACTGCCCTGTGACTATTTCGTAACTACCGATCTGTGCTCCTTAGTACTTCCACCCCTCTCACCCAGGGCCCAACCCTCCATCCCCTCCAGCAACCACCAGCTCTCTTTGTGTTTGTGAGGGTGTTTTAATTTCTTTCATTTGTGTTGTTCTTTAGATTTCACATATAGGTGAGATCATATGGTATTTGTCTTTCTCTGACTGACTTATTTCACTGAGGGTAATACCCTCCAGGTCTATCCATGCTGTCACAAAAGATAAGATTTCATTCTTTTTTATAGCCAAATAATATTCCATTGTGTATATGTAGCACAGCTTTTTTACCCACTTGTCTATTAATGGGCACTTTGGTTGCTTCCACAGCTTGGCTATTGTAAACAATGCTGCAGTAAACACAAGGGCACACATATTCTTTCAAGTTAGTGTTCTGGGTTTCTCCAGACAAATCCCCAGAAGTGGACTCACTGGGTCATAAGGGAGTTCCATATTTAATTTTTTGAGGAGCGTCCATAGTGTCTCCCACAGTGGCTGCACCAGTCTGCATTCCCAACAACAGCGCACGAGGGCTCCAGAGGAGGAGAGTTTTTTATCAATGAATAATAAAAAGTGACACAGTAAGGATCGAAACTTAAAATCCTGGTTAGTCTTCCGATGCATAAACATGATGTGGTACATAATGAAATATTACTCAGTCATAAAAAGAAAGAAATCTTACCATTTGTGACATGGATTGGTATTATGCTAAGTGAAATGTCAGACAGAGAAAGACAGATACCATATTATTTCACTTATATGTGGAATCTAAAAACAAAATAAACAAACAACTGAAACAGAAACAAACTCAGAGATACGGAGAACAAATCGATGGTTGCAGGGATTGGGAGGACGGGGACTTGGGGCAGGGGCAGATGAAAAAGTTTAAGGAATGAAGAAGTACAAATTGCCAGTTATAAAAACAGTCACAGGGATATAAAGTACTGGACTGATTGGGGTAATCGCTTCATAAGTTATATAAATATCGAATCGCTATGTTGTACACCTGAAACTACCACAATATTTTATGTCAACTGTAATCGAAACTTTTAAAAATTCCTGGCCATTCTTTATTGAGAATTATTAATATCAATACTTTATACTAGCATGCCACTTTTTGAAAAGGATAATTCATAATTTTATGTCCTTGGATTTCCACAATTATATTAAGAAACTAAGTTACAAAAAAGTTATTTAGCTTAAAAACGGTGACTCTGCCCTGACCGGTGTGGCTCGGTTGGTTGGGCATCATTCCACAAAGCAAAAGACTGCTGGTTCGATTCCCGGTCAGGGCACATGCCTGGGTTGTGGTTTTGGTGCCCAGTTGGGGTACATGCAAGAGGCAATCAATTAATGTTTCTCTCTCACATTGATGTTTCACTCTGTGACAGCCAGGTATTCACTCATAAATGCAGACACTTCACAGTTTTAAAGCAAACATTCTTGGTGATTACATTACATGCTGCCCCTATACCAGTTGAAAATAAAAACTTCTAATAGTCCATTATTCTGTCCCCAGTTTTCTCCATTTTTTGTGTTGATATTTAAAACTGAAGTTGTGTCTTTGAATGCAGAAATGACCACTTAAATAAGCAAATTGGTGGGAAAATGCTCAGGTTGGTCTTTTATACCAAACAAGCTATTTGAAGCCATGGTTTGCTGTAGAGTCAAGTAGACAAGGACTCAAGTTCAAAGATATAGTCTAGCCCTTGTTGTTGACACAGTGGGGATAGATTTTACTTCACTTGAATTAATACTGAAAAGTAAAGGTCAAAGGAATGCCCGGGATCGTGCCTAAGTCTGGGCCACAGGATAGCAGGGCCTTGTTGCTACCTCTTAAAAAGCACAGCCAGGAACAGTCACTAGCGCGGAGACTCCCATGTGGACAATTACAATCTGGACTTTTGCTTAAGAACTTCTGGCTAAGAAAATAAAAAAAAATAATATTCCTAATTAAACTCACTTAATCATATTAATAACCCTATTTGGTAAATAAAAATCTTTTCTCAAAACATAACATTTCAAGGAACTAATCACATAAAGGAATAGATGCAATTATTACCAGATAACATTAATTGACTGCCAAAAGTATTTTAATTAATTTATTGGATATTGCATAAGACATGAAATTAGGCACATTACTGCCTCTTGAGTGCCCAGTCATAATTCAACAGCATAACACTCTGAAGCTGAAGTGTTCCTATCACCAGTATACTTACTAGTGATCATCTTTTTTTAAAAAAATCATTATTGTAACTTCTCCACAATGTAGTCTTCAATGGCCAGGCCAGTTGAGACTCCTTTAGGAAAAAGTTGTGTGCGATATCATGCATTTTGTTGAAGGTACTCAAGCATAAATTTGTGTTAGGATTGCACTGATTTTGTTGTTCAAAAGTTTTGAGCAGGAGAAAGTTTGACCAAAGGTGATCCTTCTGAACTGTCATGTACACAACTATACACCATATTAAGCTGTTAGGAGAAACTTGGATATGGGCAGACCCCGTATTCTTGAGAATGTGACAGAATCCTCCTCCTGTCAGGACTCATGGTGCTCCTTCAGGAGAGGGCATATTGTAAACTCCACTTACACACGGCTCACATTCTGACACCATCTGGGATAGGCAGGTTCACCTACATTGCAGGGGAAAGCTTCTCAAATTGGTGGAACATCTGGATCTCCTGGGACTTTATAAAAGATGTTCTCACACATAGCCAAAACCCTTTGGTTCTTTTTCCTACCCTTGGAGACTGCATGGAATCAGCATCATCTCTCTTCTAGGTAATATCTGGCTTCTTTGGTTATTCTAGAAGATTCTAAGTCAAAGCTTCAGTGGAACTGGGAGTCTTCAGCAGGTGACACCACAGCACTGATGGAAAGGTCTAGCTTTGGAAGTGGCTAGAACTGGATTTGAGCCTCAGCCTACTCTGTGAGCTTCGAGTTCCTTATTACTAAAATGGGAATGGTCATGTCCACTTTACAGGATGTTGGGATGATTCAATGACAAAACAGCCCAGCACTAAGCATCTAGTAAGTGCTCCAAACTGCGATCTCCATTATCTCTCAACTCTTATGGACCTTGCCTTATTAATATACCTGTCTCAGAAATCATTTCAAGTCACAGGTCTGCAAAGTGGATTTTGTGCCTCAGTTTTATCTGGCTGTGTATTTCATTTGATATGTCTAAGTACTTCACTGGTATAATGAAGCCTCCTTCTAACTTCATCCTTGGATTTCTTGTTTTAGAGCCCTTGTTTAAATGGAAAAGCGTGGAATAGTATTCACTTCTCTCAAATAGGGTTTAAGTGGGACTCACTCACCCTAACGTGCAACATGCGGTACAATGGGGAGTGGGGCCACCAAGTCCTATGCTCCAAGGCGATATTAAATCCCACCTCACAGCTAGAACTCAGGAGCTTATCATGTTCAAGAAAATAAATTCGGATTAACATTTGCTGAGTTCCATTGTTAATAACCATGGGAAGCACTCAGGTTGAGTTAATTAAGTCATGTTTTTCCCCGTCGAGGGCAGTCTTGTAACTGTTGCAGGGACAGGAACTTGGTCCCTTTTTGTTAACATGACTTCTTAGAGGCAGTTTTCCGGAGAGACGCTGTGATTCTTACGGCACCGTCTGTTTTCCTAACAGTCATCTAGACAGAATCAGTGTTGTTACTTCAAGAGTCATACAATGGAATGGTTATAGGTAATCCCATCTTCTGAACTAGCTTGAAATAAAAATTAAATGGGCCTTGCGCATTTGTGAAATGCAGTGTTTCATTGGGGCCGTGCAACACTAAGTGAGGCTGAGAAACAGAGTGTTAATTCAGGCCCAATCATTTAATTCCACTTTGTTATGTGCCGTATTTATCACCCTCCTGGATCTGTTTTCTATGGCCTGATAAAGACACAGCAATTCTCTCAAGCTCAGTCAGGGACCATTTTATTTATATCGTTAGCTAGTCCAATAAAAGCACTGGCTTCAGCTTCAGGCTGTTATCTGCTTTGTAGCCCTGTCAGTAACGATGAGAAAGCTGACGGGACTTCATCTCACAGGCTGGAGTTGCTCTGCAGTTGAAAGAGGGTTTGTAAGGAGAGGGCACAGTCAGGACGGGACCGACTGTAGGAAAGTGAAGTTTGGTGCAACCAGATTGAGTCTGACTTGGGGTTGACTCCGGTTTTAGCCACAGATGTGAACTTCCCTTCGTGAAGCGTGTTGGTGTTGTGGAAACCTGATCAACATTTTCAGGGTGAACTTAGACCCTGTTAAGCTGTGATTCTATTTGTGAACGAGACAAGTTTTTAAATTCTAATTAAAACCTTGCTGCAACACTCTACAAAGTGAAACTAATGCTACTGTCACAAAAAAGAAAATGTTACGCAGGTCTAAAGCTGTTTATGTGTGCGTGTGGCAAAGAGAAATGAGGAACACACACACGCGCTAGGACCACACCTTAGATACTCTTTTTAAAAGTACTTTTAATTGCATAGTTTAGTGGATGATTTGATTGTTTTCCTAACAGTCTATAAAGTGATGTAAAGAGGCCCAGAATAAAGAAATGATGGTGGAAAACAGATTTATAGGGGTTGCATGAATTAATGATATAGCAATCAGAAGATAACACAGGCGCAGTGATGTAACATACTGTGTAATTACCAGCATTTCCAGTGGAGTTAATGTGTAGTTATCCATGTAATAAGGGACATTATTTCATAGCAGATATGCAATTAGCTAATGTCATTGGTGTATAGTGCACAAAAGGAGGAAGTCGTTATTTTTTGTTTTGGCACTAAAAGATGAAGACATTTGAAGGACCAGTGTCCCTCTGTGAGAGAGGTCTTCTTTTTAAGTCTGTCCTATCTATTCAACAAGTAAAGGCAGATGCGTTAGTAGTTAGTGGCTTCCAGGCCTGTGCAGGTATTTAGACATTTGGAAAAACTGGCACTGAAGAAAGTTATATTTGAGGAATGTGACTGAAATTACATGAGCAAATTTGCTTGGAAGCATAAACATCAATAACCAAAAGGTATCACATTCCCACTGAATGATAAGGAATAAAGTTTATTTATTTATTTGGCCAACAGCAAAGATTTTCTGAGCACTTTCTGTTGTAAACCAAGAGTTACAACTTAGGGTATGCCTCTCAAGTGACTCAGACACATCACAGTAACATCTTTCACTGCAACTTTTTTTTTCATCCACTGGAGAAATAAAGGTTTCCTCCAGGCCACATGAGGTCCCTGCCACCCACCCTCCAAGCAGGACCTAAATTTGTATAAAGGGGGCCCACAGAGCCTAGCTGCAGAGACCTATCAGGGCATCTTTGCCAACCCCGATCCCCAACCTGGACTCTTCACCCCCACCCCAGATCACCATGCGCTCTGCAGGGCAGCTGAGGGTGAGGGGACAACGGTGCACCTGGGGACATGGAGCTAAAGCCATGGCCTGCCCAACGCCAGGGAATGCTGGTGGGAAAGAGCCACCTAGGATCTCAGTGCCGGGGTGGTGGTTTTTACAAATCTCTCTCAAATACATTATGTTGGTGACAAAAACAAAAGAAGCTTTGTAAATTTTTTAAAATTATGGATCATAAGAAGTAGTTATTTACATTTATTGCCAAAATAGGAACTATGGCAGCAGAATCAAGTTGGCAAAATCTTTATATAGGTAATAATGAAGTCTGCTGTTTCGGGCTTTTGTAGCAAGAGAAGTGATTGTAGTGTTTGGATACATGTTTGAGCCTACATTTTCCCATAAACTTAGAAAAAGAGAACCAGATGATTCCCAGAAATCCTGCTATTTCCACAATGGCAGAAAGAGATGGCAGAAATTTCTACAGCCCAAAAGCCATCTATAGTGAATAAAATACACAATCCATCGAATGCTCTTAAATACAAAGAGATAGACCCTTGACCTAACGGAACATCGTTATTTGCTAACTCCTGGCCTGGTCCGCCCCAATATAGTGCCCTTTGGCACTGGGTAGGTGGGGGTGGGGTGACAGGAGGACTGTGCTCTGTCTGGGGACACCTGATAAACAGTAACAACATTTAGTGCTTTAGAATTCATGAATCACTTTCTTATACACGATCACATTTGATGTTCACAACACACTTATAGGTAGGCCAGGGATCTCCATTCGACAGATGTGGTAGCTGAGTTTGAGAGAGCTCCTGTGGCTGGCCCGAGGCCAGCTGTTGGTCATCCGCTGGAAAAATGGTAGAACGGGGTCTTTCCCATTCCTAGACCAGTACAACTGCACTGAAGAAATATTGAAAGAAATCTTTCAATCTGTGAAAGAGTCACAAATGGCCCACTCATGGCCCTGCCAGTTCTAACTTTTCATGATTCTGTGGTAACTGCCAAGTCACTGAATTGAGAGAGAAAGGGAGCTAGGGTGATCAAAAAAAAAATTAAAAAAGAAATGTGGGGAGTGTGTAGGAGGGGTTCTGGAAGGAAGGGCAGAGACATTCAAGACCGATGGAATGGCGGGAGGGGAACAAAGTGTGGTGGATGGAGGGGGCAACATCCTGGGGTCAGAGCGCGCCAGGCACAGGAGGTTTGCATGAAGAAGCAATGGGAACCGTATGCTGAATGGTAGACAGTGCCCAGATGGTGGAGGCCTTGGATACCAGCTCAAGAGTTTATGCAGAAGAAAGTGAAGAAGCATTGGAAGTTTTGAGTAGAAGGATGTCATAAAGATGACTTTTTATGAGGATTAGTTTAGTGGTGTGCAAGAAAAAGTAGCTCTTGCTGGCAACGAGTTATGAGACCACAGCCATTGTCCAAGCATGAGAAAAAAACTAATAGTGCTGAAAAGAGTAGTATACAACCAGAAGGATTTAATAATTCTCTGGTGAATTAGAAAAACAATTTTCAGATGTTCTAAAGTATTTAAGTAAATCAATCTCAGCTGCTCCCCCTTCCTGAGAAATAGCTCCAAATTAAACTTGGCTTTCAGCAGACATGAAAAGCAAAATTAGGCAATCGTCCAAAATCTGGGACAATGCTCTGTACTTAATAGGTGTTCAATTAATTTTTCTTATAATTGTGATGAAAATATTATCCAATTCAACCAAGAAAAATCAAATTTCTCTCGATAGCCAGTTTTTTCAGCTAGCAATATTTTTGTTAAAATACAGTTTATAAGGCTCCTTTCCTTCTATGGATTTTAAGCATACAGATCTAGAGTAAATGAATGTTAAATTTGAAGGCCATTAAAGGTTTTTTTTTTTTTTCTTTATGAGCTGAGTGACATTGAATAGGATAACGGTAGTAATAGAGGAATAAATTTACTGTTTTGAATTCAGCCTAGAATTTTTATCATAGAGAATTCCATAAAATGTGGTCTTTGCTAAGGGTCACAATTTCAACTAATTGAACCACATGACCTTAAGATAAGTAAAATCTATTATTTCTAGAGAGCTTTGAACTTAAATGATGAACTAAGATAAATGAGATTTTAGAGATACCCGATTCTTCCATTTAAATTGTCTCAGTGGCTGGGTAAACTTGATAAACAGGTTCCTGAACATCCCTGGGGCTCAGTTTTCTCACCTGGGAGATGGGGATGATAATAGCCATGTTTGCCCTTACAGGTCAACCATACCAATGTTAGCCACGCTTGTGGTCCATTTCTGATCCCCAGTGGGCCCCCTGCACCCTGCAGTGTCCGCTGGCCTCCCGGTGTCTCTGGGCAGCACTCATTCTCCTCTCACCCATGTGAAAGGTTTCCTGCCCTGAATTCCAGCACATCCCACGGAGTCAGTGCCCTAATTTTGGCCATGTAGATACCCTGCTGCCTGCCAAGATGTTAACAAATGTTAATACATCTATATACCAGCCTTTCTAGACACCTTGTCCACGTTTTAACTGGACTTGCCTTAAGCTACACAGTGAAAATGGTATCAATTTACGGTTCTTCTGTGGGCTAGTGAGAAAGATTCTGGAAGGCCTGAATCCTGCCGGCACACACGACGCAGGCTCTGCGATTCCGGAGAGATTCTGGAGAGATTCTGGAGAGCCTGATTTCCTGGCAGCCTCTTAATGGCTCCAAGATCTAAACCGGATGTTGTGGCTGCTCCCGCCCTAAGCCAGTTTTCCTGCCAAGGATGATCCTCTACACTAGGAGACTGTTAGGGTTAATAAGATATTCCACCATCCCTTTCACATTCAGCAAAGATGAAGGATGCTTTTGTTGGGCTCAGCACCTATGTCTCCTCTACACTTTCTAGCAAAGGACTGAGTCCTGGCATCTCATGTTCCTGCTACAGTCGGAGCCCCTGCATTTACAAACACAGCGTTTAATCCCTGGCCGGGCTGCCAGCTGCTGGAGGAGAGAGCTGCCCCGCATCCCGGCATGAAGGGCTCTTTCCACTCCAACCAACTGTGGCACTTGCTTCCCTCTGCTCTGGCGCCTACCTACAGCTGTGCTTACTGAAGTGAGACTGCAATTTGCTGCAGCATGCCCAAGTATTAATAGACAATTATTTATTGTAAATCCGAACCATTTATACTGCTTACCAGCTGACACAATGTAAAATTTTGATCCGAATGTTAATGTGTTCATGACATTGCATAATTCTGTTCCCTGCCATGGTTTTTCTCTTCTAAATGAATCGAATTTGCAGTACAAGGAAATGGCATTTTTAATGGATGAATGATTTACAGCCTCAAACTTATAAGGCTATTATTTGTGTAACTAAGGGAGAATTGACTAATTGCAATAACACAGCAAATTAGACAAATTTAGGATTGTACTGGGAATGAATTCATAGGGAGTAAATGAAAATAACTCGCAAAGTTCTTAAAGGGTAACTGAATAAATCTCACTTTAGCTTTATAGGGCAATTGTATTTGGGGGAGATCAGGTACCTTTGAGACCAAACAGACTTATAAATACACAGTTGAGTAGAACATAGATAAAAATTACCTCTTCATAAAGCACCACATGTGTAGGAGAGAGCACTTCCAGGTCTCCAAGTGTTCACTGAAATTGCCGACACAAATGTTTTCGGTAGTTGAGAGAAAACAAAGAGCTCTACAGTCATGTGATTTCATGAGAAAGACACCAATTTTAGCATATTTACCTTCTATTTGTTGAGCATGCAACACAATGCCAGGGAAGAATGATTTCCTAATGGAGATCTTCATGATTTTTCAAAGTAAAGAGTGTGCATCAGCAAAATAATATTTATTTTTGCAGTATTCTTCCCCGGTTTGTTTATATCGATTCCTGTTATTCTGTTACCCTTGCCCACAGAGAAATTGTTAAGATAAAAAGTGCCTCAACACAACTCTAATTAAATCTCTGAGAGCTACACTGGGATGTCGAAACACAAGGACATTCAAAGGGAAGATTCCTTCAGTGTTTTAGTCCAGGTGGCTCCCACAAATTGATGGTGAGAGAAAGCAGATTTGGGAGTGCTCTAAGAATAACAAAATATTTGTGTGTCCTTCCAAATTATACACGGAGTGGCCTTCTCTGCTCCAGAAGGCATGGCCCACACTCTTGCTGGCTATGGCGACCACTCGGGTCTTTTTCCTGGGCCCTGCTGCCAGTCCTACCCCCTACAGGCTGTCCTGCACAATCTAGCTGACCACCTTTCCAAACTGTGTCTTGTCTGGCTCCTCTCCTACTGACAACCCTTCCCAGAATGGTCAGGATAAAGCACAAACACTGTATCCTGGTGTACTTGGTCTTTCTGAACCTCCCACCCGATACATCTCCACCACCTCTCCTGCTGGTCCCCTCGGCCCCTGCCCTCTCCCACAGCCTCTCCCCGCCCTCTGTGAACCATAAGCTTCAGGCAACTTGTAATCCTCGGAAGAGGCTATGTGCTTATCTCTAATTGGGAGTCTTTTGCAATTCCTGCTCCCTTGGCTTGCAATGCCCTCCCCATGCTCTTTGCTCAGCTGTTGCTGATGCTGGAGGATGGGATGCAGAGAACACTCTGGGGAGCCTTTGCGGAGCCCCCCTGGAGCTGTCAGCTATCCCTGCCTCCTCCATCACAGCACCTTGACAGCCAGTGAGCCTCGGATCTTTAACCACCTTCACAGGCTAGAAGCTTCTGGAGGGCATGACTTGTCTTCTTTACTGGACTTGGCCACAGAGACAATGCTCTGTATATGAGAAATAAATGAAATACCTATTGAATGACATAGGTAATAGGAAATGAAATATCCACTCTGTAACAGGCACTGAACAAGGCCCTGCAAAGAACACAAAAAATGGTTTGCACATGCTCCCTTCTCTCGAATAGAATCAGTTATAATTAATTATAAAAGCTTGCAATTAAATACATCAATTAGGTATACAAGAAACCAAGGAATAACAAAGCAGAATATGATTAAGTACCATAAGAAAAACAAGACTTGCTATAGAGTTCAGAATATTGAGATTCATTCTTTAAAAATCATTATCTTCTCTTCGTTTCTTTCTCATTCACTCTGAAATCAAGCAGACCTGAAATTAAATCCTTATTCAACCACTTATGAACAATGTGACCTTGGAGAATTTAATTTAACTAAGCCTCAATTTCCTGATCTGTAAAATGAAGATAATATTTACTTTGCCAAGAGCTGTGAGGATTAACTAAGATCATACAAAGGTCCAAGTGCACAGAAAAAAACTCAGTAAGTGGTGCTGAGAGTATTATGTTCAGAGGAGGTCCTCTGAGGCCCGCTCCACCAAACTTCAGGTTTTATTATCCAGTATTTCATATTTCACCTGTTGGGAACGGATCTTACAGTAGGAGCCTTGTCTGCATATGGTCAATAGCTTGTTTTCAAATTAGGACACAATATACTCAGCTCCTTCCAAAACTGATTGCAAATTAATACTTGGAAGGACTCCCTTGCTAATAATAAGCTTTAATTTGGGCTTCTTTGAAATGTTAAGGACTCAATGACAGAAACCATAGCTTGCTTAAACTCGGTAGGTAGTCAAAGGCTTTTCGCTGAATTTGAATTGAAAAACTTCTAAAGTATGATTTATTTGCTCAGCACGTATTTTTATTGAGTTCTTGTGCAGGCTTTCTTGCTGTGGCCATCCTCCCTTCCACAGACCTGCATCTGGAATGGAGACATGTCGGGGACGGAAAGCAGCCACCGACTGCAGCAGTGTAAACAGCAGTGCTGTGAACGGGACCAGACGTTAGCGTTAACTGTGCTGATGTCGGACTGGAGGACCAAACACCGCTGCTACACTTTCATGATAAACGAAGCCAAGACTGCTGTCTGCCTTATTAATAGTGATCGCAGGGGTATACGGTGGTCGAGAAGTTGGGCTGCAAAATTAGACAGACCTACACAGCTGTGTGAGTTTGTACAAATTAATCTCTTTAAACTCCAGATTCTTCAGCCATTCCACAGGGATTGTAAAAACAACTTTGAGAGATCGCCCTTGAGGTTAGTCGAGATAATGCTTATAAAACACTTAACACAGTAACAACTCAGTGCGTGGCTATTTTTATTATCATTTTGAAGAGAAATTATTCAATCTGTGTTAAGTGTGTTAAGGATGTCTGTTTAAAAGAGAAGCTTTTTCTATTATTCTGACTCAGCTGAGTATCCAGCACCTAACCACTGAACAGTGCAATCTTGCCTCCCTCCAGACTGCCCAAGAATGGGGGAGAAGTTAAGTACACGTGCGAAAAACGGGATCAATAGACCCAAGCTGCTAACAAAATCAATGCAAACAGAAATCTCGCAGCACTTATAAGTAATCAGCTACCACCTAGAGCACATGTGATATTGCTTAGTCTTGCTTTCTTTGCTATCGAACAAAATTGGAATGTGGAAACATTTAAAAAATTAAAAAAGGAAAAGCGTGTATATTTTGACTCTATCTCAGAGAAGCCTGGAGAGCAGTTTGGATCAGGCCTCTACATTCACGAAGAGCCTCAGAGTAGTCTTTGAGGATTTTTCTAATCTATACCCATAAAGATACACTAACAGGTTTCAAAGAAAACATACATCGTATTTCAACCTGGTTGCCATATGGGATCACGAGGCTTGCAGCACACTGTTAAGAAATGTTATTTACATATCCTTTAGATGTCTTAGGAACATTGTAATTATTTTGTTCAAACTATTTTGTGTTAAAGGCATGAAACTGGTTAATTTTATTAATTGAAAATAGGACACCCAATTTTGTAACCCTGTTTAGATGTTTCTTCACTTCTTAATACTCAGAGCATCTAAATGTAAAAGTAGCCTGGGCCACTGGCTTGACATGTAAGGGGTCCTGCTCTTTCTAACTAACTCACTCTGGTTAGTGGCTGATTTGATCAATAGAGGGAAACTATTCGTATTCAATATATTTGTTTTACTTTTACTTCCCATTCCAGAAGGGAAGCCATAAACAGGAATATATTGGTTAACAGCCAATTTTTAATTGTGTCCAATGGAAGAATTCCTTGGGAGCTGCGTAAGGCTATATCACTGATGCACATCAAGAGGAATTCAGATTTTATATTTGTTCTAAGCCAGAACATTTTACTTATTATTCATAATACGTGTTGAAAGCAGACACCAAAATGGCTCATTTGGAGACTTTTTGTGCTTGCCTGCTAATGCACATTAACGCCAGTACACATTCTGTATTACAGATCCATAAAATATATTTGCATAATATTGAAATTATAATCCCCAATGTGTAGTAAAAACCTTTATGAAAAATTGTTACTGCTCAGCTACTGTACAGTGGCTAATTTTTAATCTTCGGCTTCTCAGCGGCGAGTAAAGATAGGGTATTCTTTAAATAAAAATCTCGGGAGTGGAAGGCTGGAACTTAACTTGCCCTCTTTTAAGTAGGATAGCTTTAGATGGAGGGTTATAGTATCTAACATATTAAACAGTTGCTTTCACAGTGATTCTGGCCTTTGGAGGACCGATGTCTTCACATATTGGATTAGGTTGAGAAGCATCTCTAATTTAGCTGCCATATATGTATCAGTAACGGAGTAAGGATCTCTCTTATGACCTCACCCAAGGGTATCTTCTTAGTTAGTGAAGAAGACTTTTGGCAAAGAATCAAAGTAGCTGAGGTGGCAAATACTTGAGCAGAAAACACCCCTGGCCACTGTTCCGTAGGTGCCATCTCTGCCCTCGGCGCTGTGGTTAAACACAGAGGTTAAACACTTGCCGGGCCTCTCATCTCCCAGAGGCAGTAGATCTGTATCTATTAAGTGCCATATCCCAACTGCTGCATCCAACAGCAGTTAAATCCAATCATTTAAAGCATCATATAGATGCTGATGCTTTAAATGATTCCACGACTGTGGTTTCAAGTAATTTTCAGAGAGTTCTAGCTGATAATACCCAGAATTAATATCACAGAGTTATATTTCCTTTTTTTCATTTCCAAGTTTTTAATGAAAGTTGTATATAAGATGACATTATTCCTGTATCTTCTCAATTGTTTCTTCCTTGTATTTGCCCTTTTCCGTTCCTACTGGGCGAGATTTGGCTTTACGTGCAAGGATCTTTTTTCGGTCTTTGTCCAGCTTTAGTCTAGTGATGACCACCTCGCTGGGGTGAGTGCCCGCACGGACCGTTGTCCCATCAGCTTTCTCCTGCGGCACTCCTTCATCATAGATGACATATTTCTTCCTGGAAACCTGGGCTAATTTGCCAATTTGCTGCCCTTGGTAACGTCCTCGCACAACCTGAATTTCATCATCCTTTCGGGTAGGCACAAAGGGAACATTGTACTTCTGTCTCGGCTTTTTGGAAGGAGGAAAAGACATCATCTTCCTGCAAATGAGGGAAGGAGCACTGAAACGCCTTTAACGGTTCTTGCTCTGGTCAGAAGTCACAAAGGGATTGAACTCCCTTCTGACCGCTGGTGCTTCTGTGACACTGAGTTACATTTCCTCTGTCAGGCCTTATCGATATAGATCTCACTAAGGAAAACTCCCAAGATTGGGCTGAACGTTCGCCTTGTGCCCAGTGGGACCCAAGCAGAGAGTGGCCCTGCATTTTCTCCATCTGAGGAACTGGCCATCTCTTGCCCATTGGCACCTTTTGCCCTTCCCATGGTCCTAAGCAGTTTACCCTCTGAGCAACCTCAGGGAAGTCCACTCAATTCGACTTACACCATGACCAAATTGTGAAGCAAGAACGTGTTCTCCGGTGCACTCTCACCAGGCCCTACCTTCTTCTCCTTTTTCTCTCCTTCCTGAAATTTACAGCTGCGGGAAGGAGAGGAGAAAACTGAGTCACCCAGGCCTGACGCCCCTGGCTGGCTTCCTCTCACTAAGTAGCTTCCTGACACGGTCTGAGGGAGAACCAGAAACAAGACAGAATAAATTCCCTACTTTATTTGGAGAATTTTGGCCTGGGAAAAAAAGTTTTCCTATTTCCCCAGTCATTTATTTTATTTTAGTTTATTTAATTTTACTAGGTATTACATGCAAATTCAAAAGATATACTAGTTCAAAGGTTTTTTTTTTATACTGTGGGAAGTCACTGTCTTCTATTTAAAATAAATAATAGCATATTATGTATGATATTCTGTACCTTTTTTGTCATTTGTTAATACTTTATTTTATTTTACTTTATTTTTTGTTAGCGTCTTAAAGATTCTTTTTATAGGGTCATACTGAGCTGCCTCTTTCTTTTAACGTGTATCTGCCTTAACTTACTGAATGTCTTTTTTAATGGACATTTAAGTTGTTTCCAATTATTTGCTATTATAAATATTGCTGCAATAAATAACTAATTTATAGGTCATTTTGAAACATGTAAGCTATATAATCAGATGTTTTAATTTTGGTAGATTTTGGAAAAATGCTCACCATAGAGATTTCACCCACTTACGCCCCACCCCCAACCCTCCAGCGGCAGAGCCCTGGAGGTCCCTAGCTTAACCTTTAGATCAGGAGGGTCTGGTAAGCCGCGCCTGGGACTGGAGGGAGGATGGACTCAGAGGAGGGCTGCAGAGAGGTCTGGCTTAGCGGCTGGCAGCTGGACTGCTCGCCCATTCCCAGGCGTGTGGCAGAATGAGAAAGACTGGGAAACTCTTGATGAGCCCGTTCTACTCACTTCAAACTACTCTGACATAAACCCAGACATATGGGCTTATTTCATATGGATCTCTTGTCTGTTGCTAAAAATCTCCAGGAGGTAAATTCCACAGCCATCTTGGGTAAACTATTTTGACTTCCCACAACTCCTCTGAAGGTCAGGACATTTTTTCTTATGTCTAATATAAATCTTCTCTGCATACATCCACTTGTAAAAAACATGGGCTAATACTTCTCCAAAGCAATAGCTAGACAGCGTGATACTACAATTCTGAGGCTCAAATATATGTATCCTCCTTTTTTAAAAAATAGCACAGATCTCCTAAATCATTGTAGAAACCTTTAATGCACACACGCGGGATAGCACGAGTGTTTTTATCTTACCTTGCTTTGAACTTAGCTGTGGACTTTGTAGTGACGGTGTGTGTATGTGTATGTGTACTTACGATTTTGCCGTACTCTCTTTTTTATTCTCCTCTTACATTATAATCATAGAATTATGAAACTTTGTTAGATGCTGATTAACATACAACTTCCTAAACACTTCCAACACTACTTCTGCTGAATGGGACAGTGTCACTGCCACGGAGAGAGGCTCATGGGTTGTTTCTGCGTGTATCTGTCTTTCTCTGTCTAGATACAATAACTATTTTAGGAACATTTGGTATCCAAAAAATCCTGGCATTGTGCAAATTAAAACATCTGCTTATACTTTGACACCCTCATTCTTCAAAGGTTAGTTGGATTCGCGGTTGCTTTGTTCAACAAGAATGCTCTTAGAGCCCAAGGATGCACATTTAATTATTGGGAAGTTATGTTTGACAGAGCTGTGGGGGAAAAAAATTACCCTTCATATTCAGACCAGCATTAACATTTTTATAGAACAAGATTGCCTGAGAGTCAAAGAAGGGAGAAACTCCAGGAAAATAAATATGAATCTATTTGTTCGCTGGTCTCCTTTTCCTGATTTACAAGATGCCAACCAACGACTCTTTGCTCCGTTGCCTAGAGCTCATCAGTTTGCTCTCAGACTGGCATATCTGATTTCTACTGAGGTCAAAGACGGCAAAGTGAACTCTGTTTCCAACAATAAATAATGAGGGTGTTATTCTTTTCATTCAAACAGGCTTTAGATCAAGGCAGACAGCTACAACCAGGTGCATTTAGCAACATTTGTCATGGACACGAATGCAAAAACATGTAAAGAATCTGCTGCACAGGGGTCTCTGTCCTGCCTTTTCCACCTCGAATAGTCTCCCATCCTTGATTATGGTTGAGCCTTTGTCGCCCTACACTGCAAGGAAGCACCGAGGTGCCAGCATTAATGGCGGCATTCCCTGATTGGTTTTTTCACACAGGTCATTTGTGCCAGGTAGCAGATTGTACACTGGAAGTCTTTCTGTATCCTGGGCCAAAGACTGGTAATCTCCCTGAGCCATGCCGAGATAACACATGTCAAGAGGCAGCAGTGGCTGGTAAGCCAACTCATCACTCACTTTGTCCCACCGCCCCTCCTGGCCCCCTCTTGTTTGCAGCCTTTTCATTGCCATTCCAGAAGCCGACAGGCCTTCCCCTTGAACTGGGAGGGAAGGGGGAGGGGGTGCCTAACACATGCAGCACGAGGGATTCGGGAGGCAGGAACCAGCAGGTGAACAATGACTCATTTGGAAACGTGCAGCTGGGTGTGCGTTATTTGCATATCAGGGACCCTTTGTTAAAGTGGCTTGCCCAGCTGTGTGGGCACATGGGGTGGGGGGCTAGTCTGAGACAGGAGATGAATTCTCACAGACAGCAGAGTTACTTCCTATCTAATTTGTGCACAAGTTGAGGGAAAGCGTTCTCATTGGGGACCTGCTGCCGAAAAGCTGCGTGGTTCGGAGATTTATTTTCCTTCCGCCAAGTATATTATTTCCAAACTCGCCTGTTCAAGATCTTGCAAATTCCCTTGAAAAAAATGATTTAACAACTTAATGAAAACAACAGTGAAACAAAACCTGCGTTAATGAGGGACAGAGGTAAAGTTGCGTTTGGAATGAGTGACGAACCTCATAATGAGGTGTGCAGCTTTGTATATTAAGCGATTTCTCTGTGGTACTTTTCCAGATGTGATGGAATACATTTATTTTTTTGTGCTCATCCGAATTGAAATAATACAAATGAGATACTAAAAAGATATCATTACGTGCAGAAGTAGGCGAAGAATTTAGATCCCAATTCTGTACGTTAACAGCTGTGTGTGAAGCAATACGAAAGTGCCTCGAGTCTGCAGGCTGCCCGGGAACCTCTGTCAAGCTGGTATGGGCCGGTGATGATCTACGTGTGAATCCTGCAGGTGGATAGTTCAAGCCTACTTTATTTCCGGCAGAAATGAAAAGCTGTTAGTCAGAAGTCTGTCTCCACCGAAAGCCTGCGGTACGGCCGAATATGGCCACTGCGGTGGTGCAATAAAACAGGACGAGCTTTCAACCACCAGATGGTACCCTGTACAGTGCCTGGAATGAAACGGAGAATGAGGGTGCCCTAAGGTGCGCACAGGAAAGGCAATTACATGAAATGAATGGGCCTCAGGCCTACAGGATGTTCAAGTACGCTACACAGGAGACAAATAGTACATCTGGTGAACAGATTTTATCGCACACTGGAAAGCTGTAAAGCACGCCGTGGAATATCGGACCCCCTTCGCCCAGTGACATTTTACCTGTGCTAGCATTCAGCGCTGTTTATTTTAAAAGGTGGTGTAATCTCAGTGCTGTGTTTTAAAAGCCTCCTTAACATTGTTTTGCACTGTGTGCCATGGTGGGGGGAACAGACGGATGCGGTGCAATGAGGTTTCTGTGGACGGACAGGGACTCTGGTCACGCAGGATCCTGTTTTTCTTTCATTTACTCCATTGCTGATGCGATCTTAGTAAGAGGATTACCCTTGTCAGCACTCGCCCTTTGGGAAAATGCCAACACATTTTAAATGCCAGTTCTCACCTCTCCATGTCATTGGCTCACCGGAGCCTCCTCCTGGCTGCCCCCCTTGGTCTTACTGTTCAAAGAGAAAGTGATTTTAGGGGGTGGGGGTTTGAGAGGGAAAACTTGTTGGCACAGAGCCCCTTCTTATATCTTCCTCCACACATGCAAATCTGCTTTCTGTTTGAAAACTGTGTTCCTTTCCTACTGTGAAAAAGACTGAGGAACACGTAACGTTTATTATTGTTGTAAGAGTCGCTGTAATAAAACCCTCTCAGTACTTAAAGATAGTTTTAGTGTCCCTCTTAGGATTCATTCTAGCCTTGATAATTGGGTAATTGCATCCCCTCCCCCAACAATAAATATTTTCACCCAATTAAGTTTAAAACTATAATAAATTTTAAAGAATTATAGTCTAAAAAGTCATACCCTAGAACCAGTATTAGTTATGATTATTAATCTTAAGCCACAGAGCAGTGCAGCCTGTTAATGTGCTTCTGCGCAGCGGCCTCGTTCTGAGAGCTGCCCCTGGCGGCCTGGCTTCCCCCAGTGCTGGGCGTGAGCTTGGGCGCCGGGAAGCTAGTGCCCTCACGCCCGATGGCTCCGACAAGCAATCCTTTGCTTCCACCTTCCAGTTCTTCTTTGTTTCCAGACAGCATTATCCAACCATTCACTCCTTCACTTGTTATACTTATTTCTTTGCTTGTTTCCTTATTTGCTCATTCATTATATTTAGTAATCTCTAACTGCACGATTAGGCCCATGCCTGGAACTGAAGCTAGGCATGATGGAGCGCAGGGGATCGACAAGGTGGCTGTGCGGCAGAGCTTACCTTCCAGCCCCTCTCGTTTGCTCCGCAAACCAACGTGTCCAGATCAGTCTTCCGGGGCTCTAGTACAGGTCCAGCCCTCTGATGCACAAGAGCACATTCTCAATGCTAACAGCAAGTAGCCACACTGGGACCCAGGGAACTAACCACATTGTTCAGAGGTGTAGTAATAAATGCACAGGACTTTACATTTCAAGCTTCAGCCCACGAGAGACACACAGACCTCCTGTTCCCTTCTTAACAAAATAGGAATTCAATCACAGCTCTCGGAGCCAGTAGCTTTGGCAACAGTAATGCCTGCGGCCCTGGAGCCAGCAGCAAGGACAAAGGGACACCGCAGGCTCAGCCGAAGCTGAGTCTGGGAGAAGGAAAAAGAGCAGAGGAGACTTGGTGCAGCCTTCACAGGAGTGAGAGGCGGGGAACTGATCCCTAGGGGAAGGAAGAGAACCGAAAGGACAACTGCGGCAGGCCCAGCTGGAGGCAAGGAGAGGGCAGACCCCAGACTGGGGGCAGAGAGGCGTCCTCTCATCTTCCCACCACCTGCTTTCCTCAGACCCGCTGCACCCTTTCACACGCCCCGTGCCTCCTCCTAAGCCAGCTGTTCTATCATGCCCCCCATGCCCGCGCATGCTCTCCCTGCTCGCCCCTCTGCCTGCCCCCTCACGGCTTAGCCACCTCTGTCCCATTCCTACCCAAGTACGTGGTGGCATTCCATGACCAGGTACTTGTACATCAGATGACAGGTGACGAGAGAACAATGACTTGAAAACACAGAAGCAGTGGTCCTAAATCTCCAGCTAACATTGTTTCAGGTGCTGAATTTTATTAAGGAAGACCATGCCAATGACAATATTATGTTGGTGAAAAAAAATGAGAAGATAGTTAGAAAAAACTTTAGCTTATAAAGCTCGATATAAATTTTGAAAACTTCTGAGGACATCAACAGGGAAGTTGTTTTGAAATTTGGAGATTATGATACCTGAAGAAAATCAAAATCCAGTTACCTTTGCTATTCAAATACCTTTCCCATAGACGGGAGGGTTGGTGGTGGCAGTTGAGATGTACGAAGAGGAAACACCCTAAATTTTCAAGTCCTACAGCTGAGCTGGGGATAAACCAACCTGGTGTCGGCTTGTTATACCATATGTAGGCTGATCGAGATGATGGCAATAGTAATATTAAATAGTAATGTTTTATCCACTCTCAAAGGTTTCCATTGATTTCAAAGATTTTATTAGGGGAAATAAAAGTAATGCACTTGAGATAATAGTCTATTTAAGCACAATGTAGGAAATGACGACAGAGAAGAATTTGCAGGGAATCTCTTTTGTATCTGGATTCAGTTTTTACTGTGTCCAGATATTTTTCATCAATTCCTGGTAAGCAATACAGTTAAGTTTCAGGCAAGGGCAGGGGGATGACAGACTTGGATATGGTTATGTATTTCTAGGAAGCTAAGAGGAAAACATATGTAGAGGCAAGTGTTCTTTTATGAAGAGAAACAGAATGCTGTTTCTCTAAGAGCAGGTTGGGCCACAGGTGGGTGTTTGCTGCCCAGTGCCCATTGGTGCACCACTTGCCTGGAGAGCAGGGTTAGCTGGAGAAGGGGCCAGACCAGAACCAGAATTAGCCAAGGTTTCAGGGAGCCACTGCACCATGGAAACAGCCAAAGCAGGTGTGGACTAAGGTTGTTTCCATGGCAGCCATCACGAGGCTCTCTGCCAGGGAGGCTGTCTGGGACTTAGTGGACTGGAAGCAAGTGTCAGCATCTCTGTCCTGCTCTGCTGCACCAGCCATCAGGGAGTCACATCAGCTTCACAGAGCAAGGCTCTAGTGTGAGGATGAAACAAGAGTGGGTGGCTCAGCACTGTCACTGTCGTCCCCTAACTGTGTAACCCTGGACAAGTTATTTCACCTCTTTAAGCCTCAGTTCTTTGTTCTATAAAGTGGGCATGAGAATGTAGCACTCATAATAGTAAGAGGTCAACGATTTTTAGCTAGTTTTACAAACAGTAACTGTAGACAAAAATAAATGCATTAGAGGTTTAGAGAGAAGGAGATAGAAATGAGGCTTTCTTTGGTGGCATTATGGAAAGGCATCAGATGGCATAGACAAAAGACTCGGAGGATGGCATAGTATGGTGGTGGACATGCAGCTAGGGATAAATAGAATTAGATTAGACTCACTTTCTACCCGATGATACAAGCTTCTCTATCATTGAGAGGCACCGTCTTTGGGATTCACTTGGGCAAGTGGTGGGCATGGGAGAGTAAATCAGAAGCCATTCTGGAAGCTGACTTGGTGACAGTAAGTCATGAGAACTGCATGGCAACTTATGCAGTAATTGGACGTGGTGAGAGTTGGGTCTTAGCTGTCATGGAACATGTGGGTACAAAGCCAGGGGAAATGGGGGCGGTAGGTCCTAAGAGCAAATGGTGGCTGTTAGGAAAATTGAAAACAAAAGTGAGGACAATTCTAGGTTGTCATCACTGAGATGTTTCCAATGCCATTTGAAGGTCCTTAGAGACCAGAGGATTTGCTGAGTCTCGACATGTAAATGAAGATGCAAATGGAAAGGTTTTGTGCTTATAGGAAATCAGGGACATTAAGAAAGAGGTGGACTCTATTCAGAAGGGCCTGAGTGAATATAAATGGTGCCAGAGGCTGGCATTCATTTTTTAAAGTGACAGAGGAAAACGTTTTAAATTTGCTGGAAAAATAAGAAACGTAGTGAAAATATGAGACTTGAATTGACTTAGAGATAATTTCAAAATGTTCCGAAGATAAAAAGGATTTAAAAAAATAGATGATGTGTCAGAATGCACCAGCAGTGATGCTGGGTGAAGCAGAAATAAAACCAGACTGCAGAAATGTCTGATGCCGATTCCATTAACTACACAAGTCGGAGATTTGTAAGGGTTTCGGATTCGCAAAGACCTTGCTATATATAGCTAAGTGTTCAGTGCTGGATGGGAGCGTGATAGGAAAGGGCATTTCTCTAGGCTACAGACAGAAGAGAAACCGGAAGAGAGAAGCTAACAGTGCATGAGAACAACCTTCGTAAATGAAGATTCCCACATGCAAGTCATATTTTCCTGACATATTTGCAAAAGACTTGCATTTTCTCACCACCCTTTCTCACTCCACTGTCTTAAATTCTGAGTCCTGTCTCTTTGACCCTATTAACACTCTTCTTTCAAAGATCAATTGCTAAGTCTACTTCCTGTGTACATATACACATTTATTCATTGCATGTTTACTAAGCATTGGCTACATATAGGATCCTGTGCTAGATATCAAGTGATATGACTCTTGCCCTCAGAGAGTTTACAACCTGGGCAAAAAGCAGCTGTACAGATACAGGTAAGTAATCACAGAATAAGACAGAAGGTCAACATTATGAGTTCTACAAAGGCAGAGGTTTGGGGGTATGGCATCTGAGGCAGGAGCTGTGAATTCTCATCGGCTGGACTGATGGGGCTTCATGCAAGTTTAGGATTTCAACGGTGAGAGCATGGATATGAGAGGGTGTTCTAAGCAGAGGGGCAGGAATGAGCCAGGATGTTTTCAGGAAAGACGGGTAGTGAGCAGGTTAGGAGAGTAGGAGAAACGGCTTTCAGTGGTGAAAGGCCTGGCTTACTATATGATCACTCCCATGTACTACAAAGATATTGCTCTTGGTAATGTGGGGCGAGCAGAGAGACAGATAGTCCTGGGGAGAGATGACCGCGGCCAGAACTGAGTTAGAGCAGGAGGAGTAGAGAGGAGGGGCTGGGGTTGAAGACACTGTGGAGCTAGAATCAACAAGACCAAATGATCTGCTGGTGGGGAGTGAGGGAGAGGTTGGAACCTGTGAAATAATAAGATATATATATATATGTTTGTCTCTGCCCACAATTCCTGGCACAGAGGTCCTAAAACCCTTATAAATTCCTAAGTGATGAGAACACTAGGGTTACTGCTTTCTTTAATGAGATGACTCTTGGTGGGCTCCTGAGGAGGGTCAGTCATCAGAAAGGTCAAGCCATGATTAGAAACTTGGAACATTCAGTGCTACTTCTCATCCTCCAGGGAGGGGAGAGGGGCTGAAAGTGGAGTTAATCATTGATCATGCCTACATGATGAAGCTTCCGTAAACTCCCAACAGAAAGGGGGTGCAGAGAGGTTCCAGGTTGGTGAGCATGCACTGGAAGAGTGATGCACCCCGACACCACGGGGCAGAAGACCTCGTACTTGGGATCCTCCCAGACCTCACCTATGTCTCTCGTCCTCTGGCTGTTCATCTATAGCTTTTATCATATCTTTAATAAACTGGTAAATATAAGTAAGTCAGGTGTGTCAAACTCTTTTTCACTGGGGGGCCACATCAGCCTCACGGTTGCCTTCAAAGGGCCAAATGTAATTTTAGAACTATATACATGTAACTACTCCTTAACTAAGGAGCTCAGTGCTGCCGCCAGGTAGAAACAAGGTGTCGGGATGGACAAAACAAGGTGGAGTGCCGGAGCTGGCCCAAGGGCCTTGTGTTTGCCACCTGTGAAGTAAGTGTTTCCCTGAGTTCTGAGAGCCACTGCAGTAAATTAACCAAACTTGAGTAGGGGTCATTGGAACCTCTGACCTATAGCCAGTCAGT
This sequence comes from Carollia perspicillata, assembly GCA_004027735.1. Taxonomy (NCBI): domain Eukaryota; kingdom Metazoa; phylum Chordata; class Mammalia; order Chiroptera; family Phyllostomidae; genus Carollia; species Carollia perspicillata. The sequence continues at coordinate 8,918 of PVKM010006107.1, read as the reverse complement.
CGGAAGCACTGATGACAAACTGGGCTGTGGCTGGCATTGGGCGGTGGAGAGGGGAGTGCTGTTGGCCGGAGCACTACTAGTGGGGCCTGACACTATCTCTAGACAGGTAGGGTCATAACTGAGTTGAATTCTCAGGCTCCCTTTGGTGTCCCAAGAATTGCTTGGTGTTCTGTGGAAACCGCCCCCACTCACATTGGGAAAAAATTGAGTACCAGGACCCTCATAAAAAAAACCCAAGGGTTTTTTTGGAGGTCTTAACCCCTCTCTCCCACATGACACTGTTTACTACCTCTTGTTTCTTGAAGCTTTTTTTCTGTTTCTTTTAATGAGGCAGCAACACTCTGTTTTACCTTCTGGTCATGAGCAAAAACTTAAGAAATGATCTTTTGTAAGAAATTCAGCTCTTCATTCCAACACTCATCTCTAAAAGATGAAATGGTATGTGACTCGGGTCAAGTTTAAGTTAAATGGTAGGTCTGAGACCATTGGACATGTGTACCAGGCGGCACTCTCCCCCTGGGAGAGGAAAAGAGGAAGAGATTTGGTTGCAGGTGTGTACAGATGTGAGCCTAGAGAACTGAGATGCTCCTAAGACTCTCTGGGCTGAGAAACTTAGTGCTTCATCCCAGCAGGCAAAAAATAGTTTAAAGTTCGTTCCCAAGAGAGTGAGTTTTAAATAGAGATATGATTTGGAATGGATGACACATAAATCTTCTTCCCAGGCTTCCACATGAAGCACAAGTTTGATCTAACAGATAGCAACGAGTCTTTAAGAGCCGTAATGGCCCATCATGTCAGAGGGTATTTATGGACGCACAGAGTCTTCAGATATCTGGATCTTGTACAAGCATGATAAAAAGCACTCTGAATGTTTTTGCACAAATAAATGAGTGCTTAGCTAGCTGTGTTTCTTAAATTAAATGACTCAGCCATTGTTCACTTGCAAAATACCCAAGGGTCCTAGTCTACATTTTGGAGTAATGTGCTGCAACATTTCTGTTGGAAGAACAAAGCAGTGTGGGGCCTGTAGGAAATCACTAACTTCTATTTTTGTTTTGTACTCGGCTAACTTAAGAAATATGCTGTTCAGTACACGTTTTTATGACAGACATTTTTGGGGTCATATCCCTTGTGACAAACAGGGGTGATGGGAGCAAAATAGTCTTGTATTTAAAAAACTGATTTGGGACATAGGTCAATAATCTGAAAGACCAAACATTTTGCTAGACTCTTAAATGAAAAGATTTATGCGCTAATGACTGTATGAATGGGACTCCTGCCCGTAGAACCATCGAGTTTCCTCATTCCCAGCAAGTAGGTGAGGAACTTCTGCTGCCTCACAAGCCCTGTTCTTTGATAAGGAGAATATTAATAGTTATTCTCTGTCTTTTCACTGAATGCTTACCATGATATAGAATTAAACTACCTCTTTTCACTAAATGTTTGAAACAAAAAAATTAAAAATAAGTTGTGGTAAATATAGCTTCGACAAGTCCCTGATACTCGAACGGCCAACGCTGTCGGAGGACGTTCCGGCCCCAGAGGGCCTCCTCTGTGCCAAAAACCGTGATGCTGTGGCTCAACTCAAAACCAGAGGCCAAAGCTTTTTTGATTTGTGTCAGGCAGGTAAATCTGGGACCACAGGTATCGTCTCTTTTTAAAAATTGCTTTTCTAATCTATAATTTTTGTGAGTTCAATGTTGAGAAGGGGCTGGATATAATGTTTCCTTCTGGGTTTTGCATATTGAAACGGGAACATGTCATATAGTGGTGGCCCTGTCTGGGATGAAGGTGGGGCCTGTGGAAGGCTGTGAAATCACTGCTGTAGCCCCCCAGTCTCCTACATCCCTAGGAGAGAGGCAGAGTTCTCCGGCTGGCTGATATGGGCACTAAGGGGTTGCAAAAGGGTCGGCGGGGGGGCGGTGGTGGGGACAAGAGGGATGCACCATCTACCTCTGCCAAAGTGACCCATCTTGCCTTCAAGTAAAGTCTCCTAGTTTGAAGAAGCAGCCACTGCTTTCTATTGAGGAAAAATCTCAGGTTTTGAAAAGAATCTGATGATGAGCAGCCACCTTCTATTTATACATGACATAGTAACTATTCAGGGAACACCAAAAAGCCTTATGTAATGGAGGCTTGCATAGGAGTGACAGAATTTTAACCAGATACTACCAGCATGCATTTAAAGAAGTCTAGAAAGCTGGCATGTTAGAGGCCCTGGGGAAGCAGAAGTGAAGACTTGGTTTCATGTGGAAAGAGTTTCATTTGAAAACGCCGAGTCCCAAGTCTCCTCTAGTGACTCTTCAGGGAGGCTCTAGAAAGAACTTTCAGGATTGAACAGCTTTTCAGGTATAGGAAGCTATAAACATTTCCTTGGTTGTGAAGACATTTAATCTCCAGGCCAGAGAGCAAACTCATGTGTGTCTTCCCTTAAGCTTTCTCCAATCCGGATCACTGGGCGAATGCTTAGTGGGAGTGATGCAAAACCTTCCTTGAGTTTTCCAGCCTCTTGCTAGCACTGTCCTTTAGTGTGGGACTACTAAATCCACCTGGATTCAGAGTTCCAGGGATTGGCAATGGTGTGCATCTGTCTAAGGGTTATCCTTTTGGTTCTGGCCACTAAACTTATTTGGGTAAGTAATGAGCACCAGTAAAGACTGTTGAGCAGAGAAAGGGCATGACTAGCGCTGTGTTATAGAAAGAGCATCCTGGCAGCAGTGTGGAGAAAGAATTAGAGCAGGAAGGGGATGATGATGGCAGGGAGCATAGTCATAGCTTCTCATGTGTTTCCAGTGAGAGATCATACGAATTTAAAGGGCAGCGGCAATTACATTGGTTCGCCCATGACCACAGTTATTGCTGTCAAGAGCAACCATGGGCCAAACAAACCCCCACATGACCCCGGACCATGTCATGCCCACTGTGGTGGCCTCAGTATCTATGCCTACTTCTCCCATGGGATTCTCCACGCCTTCCTCAGACATGAGTGTGCATGTCTTCATCACGTCTGCCCCTAGCAGTCTTTCATGTGCATTCCTTACCGTAAGAGGCTTGTGGTGAATTTATGGTTTTAGCATAGAGCCACGCCCTCATCCTGCTCATAACTAAACCCAGCAAGATTTCTTCATCAGTATCACATTTAACTTCTGCTCCCAGACCAGCAGTGCAGGGAGAGGCACGTGGTGACAGCGCAGCTGAAAGCCTCTCTTTCCAGGGTGCGTCAGCGCAGGAGAGGGCTCTGCAGCCGAGACCAGTGCACACTCACAGAACAGCAAATGATTATGGCAGCTCTGTACTCAGTGCCGCACACTGCTTGGTACTAAAGTCTAGGCTGTTTCATATATTTCACCATTTAATCCTCCAACAACCTTCTGAAGTGGATACTTAGTATTCTTGTTATTAAATAAAGAGAACAGCAAGGCTTAAATAGTTTAAGAAAGCTTCTTAAATACACTTTAAACTTTTACAGTGTTAAATGCCAATTATGTATGACATTATATATCATGTCAGTAATATATCAATAATACTAGGAGGAAAGCACATAGTCTACTACACACAAGCACACACGGAAAGAAGTTGAAGTTTCGCAGGAAGTAGCTGGCAGATCAGAGGTTCAAATCCAGGTCTCTCATATTCCTGAGCTCAAGCTCGGTGGCATTACGCCATAAAGAACATTGGCACCTTGTCATTGCCCACAAGATGCTGATCTACTTCTGGTACAGCCCATGGTATAAAGTCAAATTAAACCAAACTGCAGGTATTTCTTCCCGTCTAATTCAATATAGGAAGAAGAGTCTGTCCTAAGTAGTGAGAGACTCTCATATTTAATCCAGCACTTGGGATCTGGGTCTTGGTAAAAAGTGATTTATCAAAGGGTAGGGACCAGAAGAACCCTGAGACCTACAATAGCATAGGCCCCATTCAGATCCTATGAGAAAGGAATAGACTATACCCAGCACCTGCGATGTCCCTCCTTCCAGAGTTGATGACTAGACTCATCTCAGTCACTTTACAGGAACTTCTTGACATCGACAGGTTCCTGTCCCAATTCATAATACTTATGAGTCAGTAGACAGTGATGGCAGACTTTCAAAAAGCCTCAGGTGAGGTATTGTACTGGGGCACTGATGATATATAACCTCCAGGAGCTCTAGGCAGCCATATCTGCCAAGGAAAGCAGTCTATCAGCCAGAGCTCCAAGATCAGGCCTTCACCTGCCACAGTGAACTGTCAACTAAAATAACCACTTGGTCCCAAACGGAAGAAGCTACTCATGGTCATCCATTAAGAGCACATTACAGAGAACCTCTAAAAAGTCTGATGGCATAAAAAAAGTAAACAAAAGATTAATATCCAACATTTATATGCAAGCAATATATCATTAATGATCATTATGGAGAACTTGCTTAGTTCAAATGAGGTTCCAGAAGACTGGAAGCATTTCACTGTAGCTCCAATGTTTATAACAGCCACCCTGGGGAACAGCAGGCCCATCAACTTGACATAGCTAATATGCAAGGTAATGGGAATAAGTAGAGGTGAAACAGAGCCACACGGACATTGAATTATCTTGGGAGACAAACTCCATGCAAATAATTAGAGATCGCCCTGTTTATTAGCAGAGTGGAGAGGACGTTCGACATTCCTCAGACACCTGAGGTCACACTATAACTTGCCGTTTGAAACCAATACATCAAGTTGCCTGCTGTTTAAAATCACAGCAAAGAACTCTCCGCAGCTGACAGAGGACAGTGCTTGGGGGAACGGGAGGGAGTTTGTTCAACAGGGTTCGGGAACAGCATGACGCTGGGGAAAAAAAGAGGGTGGTCTGGATTTTGGTCCCAATCCCATGAGACTCACTATGTGACATTTTTCAAGACAGTTAACCTACCTTTTATTAGTTTCCTCAACCATAAAATGTGGAGAGTATTGCTAACTTCCTATCTCACAGGTTTTGTGAACCAGCATAGAAAGGCCTGTTTGGAAGTGCTTTGTAGAGTGTGAGACGAGAGAGGGACATGCAAGTAGCTCCGTGAGCCTAGGGGCACTCACGGGCAAGATGCGGGCCTGACGGGGATTTTGCAAACTGGCCAGAGACACCCTCTGAAAGAGCCGTTCATCTCTAGCCCAGAGCTGCCGTGTAGAAATGCAGGCCCTGTGTCGCATGACCTCCTGTGTCAAAGCAAAATTGGAAATAATGTGTGTGTGTGTGTGTGTGTGTGAGTGTGTGAGAGAGAGAGAGAGAGAGAGATCTCATGTTTAAATGCAGTAACTAAAGCAAAAATGTTGAACGCTCTGCTCATGCAGACTGCATCCAATTCATGGGCTATTAGTTTGCAACCTCTCCCTAATGGATCATATGGTATAAGAGCAACTGAGAATTTTATTAGTTGACAATAATAATAATTGCTAACATTTACAGAATACTTACCACATACCACATACTCTTCTAAAAATTATATGAAGTAGTCCCATGAAGCCCATGAGACAGGTAATTTTATAATCCCCATTTTACATATGTGGAAATTGGGTGAGATTACCACTGGCTAAAGTTACTGAATTTTATGGAAGCCTTAATTTTTTTTTAATTCAGCAGAGAGTGTGACATAGAAGCCTTCCATTCTCAACTTCTCTTAACAAAACCCTTTGCTATGACTGTTCCAAGGAAATATTTTCTTAAAGCATGGTTAATTTTCATTATTGACTATAAACAAGTACAGAGAATTTGTCCACATTTCCTCTTATATTTTCACTTTTCTTTAGCCTACCCTGACCCAAGGAATTAGTAAACCAAATAGTAACAGCAGTTCATTTGTATTTATCTGGGCCAAGTGGGGAGTGGCCAAGGGATGCAGTTTCTTAGCCTGCCCCAGATACTAGAACTCAAAGATGGAGCGGAAAAGTCAGCTGCTCGACATCAGTCCTGTGCCAACATCAAATACAAGGGCACTGAGGTCGGAGGTGGCACGATAATGGTTCATCTTCTTGTTATTGTAAGTTAAAGATTCCAGTAGAAGTCTTTTATTCTGTAAAATAATATCTGGAAGGGTCTTCAAGTTCAAGAAAGGCTTTCCTAGAAAGTCTAGGGATAAAGAGAGAAGACAACTATGCAGACGAGAAGGCCTCTATTCCTACAGGAGCAAACAGTCAGGTAGATGTTGGAATGATGAAGGAAACGTGACTTGATTGTCACTGTCTCCTCCCTTAGTCGACCTTTGTCAATATCTTTGCTTATTAGAATGATGGCCAGAGACTACACAGAAGAATATTTGAAAAGCAATGTTCGTTGTGGGACAATTAGCAGAAAATGATTATTTGTTATGATTACCCAAAAAGGACTGATGAGGAAAGAAATTCCTGATCCCGAAGCATGCTGAGCCTATTGTTTCTCAGTAAGAGGTTGTATTTGTACCACTCCTAGCACTTCCATTGCCCATACTTCTATTTTCTCGGCCCAGCCATTTCCAGCATGGAGATGAAGGGCGCCCAGGCAAAAGAAGGCAGTTAAAAATATCAGAAGGAGCTGGCAAAGGAAGATCATGGTGAAGGGAAATAAGCAATGGAATCTTACTGGGGACCGGTGTGTGGCACTCAGGGGATTCCGGGGCACATGAGTGACGTACGTGGGCAGAAGGGAAAACAAGTGGGCAGCCCAGACACAAACAAGCCTCAGTTCACGTCCTCCCTGTCCATGGGGCTCAGGGCCCTTCTCTTCCTGTCAGGCTGAGTGCTTCCCCAAGGAATCGGGGAATTACAACAGGATGTGTGTAACCCCCAGAGGAACCTGAAACAAAGCAACACAAGAAAAGAAACTTCCCTGCATGTGCCCTTCACTGAGGGCACTCAGTCTGAGAAGCAGAGAGAGTTCTCTGAAAATGGTGTTTTCTTAGCTTGTGAGAGGGAACTAATTAGTGAATTCTCAGAAGCAATGATAAGAGTCTTGGGATTATGATAATCTGTAGGTACCTACCCTTGATATTAATCATGGAAAAGGAAGTGGTAACCATTAGAAAATTCCCAAGAAGAGTTATGCCGGGACAGAAGGGAGAATGCTAGCAATTTTTAGAAAAATTCCTCTCTGCACCACCGAAAATGCAGCCTCTGGGGCTCAAGCCCTTTCCAACACATTGGTTTGCACTGGCATTTTAAAGAGCTTTGGTGCGTGTCTAGCACTATGGTACGTGTTTCTCTGGGTGGCCACTAAGAGAACACTCTTTTCATTTAGCAAAGGCATCACATGGTGAATGGAGGTAGTGGGGTCAAGAGTGATTTTCATGATCCTCAAGCTTAATGGGGGATTTATGTCCTGGTCCTTGATTCAAGACAGGAGAACTATCTGGTATACAGTTCAAAAGGAGACATCCCAGAAGGTGGGGCATTTAAGGCCTCTCAGGTATCAAAGAAGTCATGGAGCCTTCAGACAGCTTGCAGCCCATTGCAGGCCCATATTCAATGCTCTATGGAGAACTGGACCCCATTAAACTGGGGACTGCTTTGCAAGTGTCGAGTTTCACGCGGCTTCCAGTAGATTTGGAATGAACAGTAGAGGCAGGCCCAGAGCAAAATGAGCTGAGTAGGGGAAGGGAGAAATAGATTCAGCACGTATAAAGCAGGGTCCTTTGATGGGCTGAGGAACTGACACATGGAAAATGTAATGCATTATTGACAAACACGTATGCTGGCTGCAAAAATAATTAACACAAGCAGAGAAGAAATAGGAATGAAATGGAGCAGAAAGACTTTGAAAGATTGTGAAGTGGCCGCTGAAATTGCCAAGCTAATGTCAGAGAGATGATTAAAATTTTCCAATAGAACAGGTGAATAGGTAGTTAGGAGAGTGTGGTGTAAACCAAGAGAAAGTGGATCATTATATGAATCTGCATGGAGGTACTCATCAGCATTTTATGTGCAACTTTGCAGTGCACATTTTAGCAGATGGAGGAAGCTCTTAAAAGCTGATAGCTACACCGAGTCTGACTGCCTTTCTGTTCCATAATAACCGTCCCTGGAATGGGTCCTTGCTACAAGTGAGCACTGCAGGACCCGGTCTCGGAACAGAATTCCGGACATATCAATATGCACACACAGTAAAGATATCTGCAAAGCTCTAGGGTGGGGGCGGGGGGCGGCAGGAAGGGAAAGAAATGGGAGGTTTCAGTCTTCCTAAGCAGAGGCGCCCGGATAAGCAGGCTCTAAACAGATAAACTGGAGGCTCAGTAGTCAGAGCTCAAAGTGAAGATCAAGTAGCAACAAAGAGAGGTTCTTCTGCAGGCCAGACTGTGTGCCTGCACGCAGACACGCGCGCACACATCCTGGTGGAAACTGTAGTGCTGCAGTAACAAAACAATTAGATGGTGGATTGTGGGCATGTTAAAAGGGAATAATTCTTCATGATCATCAGAATGCCTTTTTCGCTCATTCAACAGAAAAGGACTCTTATTTTTTATTTGTTGGCAAAGCCAAATTAGAAAAAATATATATCTTTACGACCAGAGGAGACAAATGAGTGATACCAAATATCACTAAAAATGCTATTAATCTACAGTGATATAAAATTACCATCTCAGCACAAAGAAAGCCTATATAATCTGAATTTCTCTAGCATCGTAAAAACAAATGAGAAGCGAAATTGAGAGTAAGTATGCTTTTGAGATGCCGTTAAGAGTTACATGCATTGTTAACAAATGTGGCTAGACAGACTGGTGATTTACCTTGAGAAACAAATTTGTCGAGACACAGAAAAATCTCCAAATGGGGCCAACTCATTGCTCGTCTTGTTGGTGGATGACATTTCTGAGGGTGGCATTCTTCTTTCTTTGATACTGAAATGTGGCTGATTAGCCACTGGCATTATGCATTGTTTCCCCCTGTTTCATTTGCTCATTTTCTGCACATTTCAGAAGCCAAAAGTAGCTTGC